>LSSL01007496.1:0-29161 GCA_001953115.1 Smittium mucronatum | reverse complement strand
CAGGTTCTTCTGTTAATTCTGCTATTAGAATAGAAAAAAAAACAGATAAAAAAACTCCAAGTCTTAAAATTAGTAAATAGCAAAACTGTGCCTTTTTTTAAAAAAAACGTTTATTTAAATGTAAAAGTTAGATACCTGCGATTTTCGCAAATATAAGTATGTTTTTTTGTGCTCTATTTGGATACGCTTCTGAGAAGTTTGTATTAAGCTTTACCTGTCTCTATTTATGTTCATATATTATAACTTTAAGCTTCGCTATATGCAATCGAATCAGATTTTTGAATTTTTAAGATAATTAAATGGGATTTTTAGCTAAATTATAATTATATAAAGTTTTATATAAAGATTTTTATTTAGCATATATGTTTACCTTATTTTTTTTATAGAAATTTCTCTATATATTCCCTGTTTTTAATTAAAGTTTGAAAGTGATTGTAATTCTGAGATCAATTTAAATAAAAAGTATAATAAAGTTGTACTGGGGTAAAATTTCATCTTCTTGAAATATAGATTAAGGCAAAGATAAAAATTGACTGGCCATTCATTTTGTAATGAGTAGAAAATAATCGAAAAAATAAAAAATAAAAATTTTAGAATAAATCTTATTAGTTGATGTGTGGTTTAATCAAGCTCAAAAAAGTCGATAGATTTTTGGTTCAAATCCACGTAGGAGTTAAATCCACTAAAAAAAGATCAAATACACGTGGATACCAGATCCACGCATAAGAAATATACATATTAATATATCCTTTAATTTTTTTTATAACTCCTGTATTAGTCTCATAATAAATAAAATCGCTTAAAATCAAAAAAAAGATTCTTCTTCACCCTCTTCAATCAGGTATTTTGAAAAATTACTTATTTATCAATTAGAGAATTGTGATTCCGTTTTTTCTGCCCTGTTTCTAAAACAGTAATGTAATTTTTTTATTCTCATTGTTAAGATATGGGCGTATTTTTTAAGATTAATGTTATTAAATAGATCATATTTTATAGAATAAACGGAGATTGGTTTAGATTTTAGTTTCAATACAATTAAGAAAATTGTAGGGTTATTTGAAAAAGGGGTTTTTATAACTGATTCTATTATTTTTTGAAAAAAACAAGGACCTTTCTAATAATCAGGAACACCAAATTAGAATGTTTGGCTTTGTTGCATCAGAAATTGATGCTTTTAGAATTTCTGAAAATAATATCATCTTTTACTTCTAGAATTTCCAAACGTTTGTACACCATTTATGGCGTAATTTTTTTTTAGTTTTTTCAGCTTTGATGCTTTCATATTCATTAATGACAAGTTTGGAGGTTTTTATTTCAGGAAGGAAAGTTTTATAACCGAATCAAACATCTACAGACAAAATAATGGCTTAAATCAATGAAATTGTGGCATAATCACTAAAATTAAAATTTTCTGGTATTTCATAATTGAAATTCTAAAACCAGTAGCTAAAAATACTTTAACCATTTTTATTCGATGTTTTTTTTATGAAATTCCCTTTTTAATCATATTTTTAATTTGATTTATATTTTCCTAACCATTTTCGGGGGCTGATTCTTTTTTAGCCCACTTGGGCTTATCAATAAATCCGATAAAATTTATTCCTTGATATACTCAATAAAATAAAATATTACCAGTGTGATGATAGAGCTGGAGAAAAAATGAGATAAATGGTTTATACAATCGGCTATAATAAGGCAAAAAAGTGACCGTCTTTATATATGATATGGCGACTAAGTATATAAGTTCGTTAATAAAAAATATTTGATTTAATTTAAAACTTTCACCTTCTGTCCTCATTAAAATTTTCAAACAAAATATGTGATTCATCTTTAACTTTTTTTTTATAACACATCGTTGTTTATAAGTTTTCTGACCTATAGAAATTCCAAAAATAATGATAACAATGATGTTATTAGCTTATTCATGAAATTTTTAGTCCGGCGTAGCGATCAATATGGCAATTTATGAAAGTTCAAATGTAGGGATAAAGTATGGTAAAGGGTATCTTAATGGAAATTGTATAACACAAAAAAAATATTCCAATAATAAAAAAAAACAGAATTTTTTATTATGTGATAAGTAGAGTAATTCTAGTGATTCGGGCCATTATTTGGTTGGTTAAATGTAAAATTTATTCTTTAAATATTTTTTCCCATTTTATAAGTGTGTCCTAACAAATCTTCCACATTTTTATTTAAACACCAATATAAATAAGTGTTTACCTACAGAAATAGCCCTTTTTTTGCATAAGATAAAATCGGTTTGTTAAATTGATCAGTAAACCACAGTTCCTAGATATATTGAGGGTTAATTAAATATTGCTTTTTTGATTCTTTCAGTGTCGATGATACGAAAAATAGCATTCATTTTTTGCTCACATTAAATTGGAATAACAGTATGTTTGTATTATTGGACAATTTAAAAGATTGAGCCAATTGAAATAGTGGATATAAACTAATAGGATTTAGGCTCAGATTTAGGTCAGGGAAGGGTGGTTATACCACAAATTATTTAAAACCTTTCAAAGGGAAAACTAGTATTTGATGATTTTAAACATTTAGTATTCTTATAAAATTATTTTTTTGGGTTTATGAAAGATTTATAGCTTACATTTTTTATTTTTTTTAAAATTTCAAAGCCGGCGATACAAAAGCGATAATTGTTTTAAGGTATTTGCAAAAATTTAATTATTAAAAATATTGATGATTGAGGTAATCTTCGAATTTAGAGAGTCGAGTAAAGGATTTTTCACAAACAGTAGTTAAATTAATTCCGTGATACAAAAAAAAAAGGAGGTCAATTAAATTTTGGGCTTTGAAAGGGTTAATTAGCGATTTCTGTGGAAATTCGATAGATTGAGTAGACTTTAATTTCTGCACTCTAATAAATAGCCTAAAAAAGAATTAAATAGTATATTATTTAACTTTTTTGGCCAATATGTGTTACATAATACAATTTACTGAATTTTAACCCTTTCCGGGCCCAAATTTGTGCATTGCCCCTATTTGTGTATATTTACAATTCTAATTTGCCCAAATGCATGATCAACCCAATGGTACTCGAATAATATTAAACTAATCATAACATTGAGTGAAAAGTGAAAGCCATTTTTTGTATCGTAGCTCCTGAAAGGGTTAAAGAACCCCATTTATCAATTGCAACAATATAACCAATAGAATATGAATTTACCTAAGTGAAGATCAAATCGACGGAATACTGGCCATGAATGAAGGCATGAAATAGTCTAATGAAGAAAGAGTTGGCTCCAAAATGCAGCAATTATAGTAAATACTGAAATCTAAGAAACACAGAAATAAAGACAAAAGAAACCAAAGATGCTGCCAAAAGAAGCTCGTCACATTTATCTTATAGGCAGCGCTCAGAACCACTGTTTGGAATTAGATCAATCGTTTTCCCAATGCAGCCAAGTGAAAAAATGTGCAATTATGGATTTAAAATTTTAATAATTGCATTATATTTTTCGATTAGTCAGGGTTTCCCAGTATTGACGAATGAAGGGTATGAAAAATTGAGATTATTAATATTAAAGCAGATTAAAGCGGATATATTTTTAACCAATAGAAATTATATAATAGTCATTTAACCGTTTCAGAGCAAATGACACTAGTGTACGTCCATATTCGAGTTTATTGGAAACCCAAAACCCACGTATAATCCCTAATTTGGGGAATTTATTGGTTATGTATTCAATTTATTCAATTGAAACTCTTGATATTAACTAATCATAGTCATAAGTGAGTTTTTTGAATGGAAGGATAAATCCTTAAAAAGCAAAATGTATGAAAATGTATTCCAGTTTTAGGTCAATAATAACACTTTCCTTAAAAATCTAATCTGTAATTACGACAATTTATCTTATCACAAAATAGAGAAAAAAATTCACAAATAGGAACTCTTAATATTTTCGGATTTGAAAAGAATTATGCTTTTTTAGGATGCAATTACAAAAATAGTACTTAATTTCGTGTAGATATTACATTTGATTATAAATGGTAAAAATAATTATATGCCGTATTCACTATCGAATAACAAGTGAATATTCGCAAATAAGAACTCGACTATTTTTGGGTATTAGATGAGTTAACTCAATTTACCGAAATGTCAATCTTCCCATTTCATACGCAAATAGAGTTGAAAGAATGAAGGAGTCAGGTATATATTTATAGGATTCCCAGTTATGAAATAAAAGTCCTTATTGAGTTATATACTTTCTTAGCACTTTATCATTCATTTCTTTTTTACTAAAGACTATTTTTCACGCTTTATTCGAATGTTCTCTCACACTATATTTTCAAAAAATTTTACGGGAGTCATACTATCATTCATTTCCAGGCAACCGAAATGGATACTAACTTTTACTGCAATAATATCCATCATTTCTATTCTTCTTTTGATATCTTCCACTAGCCATGTTTTTGATACATCCAATGGAGATCACATAGATAAGCTGTTCAACGCATATTCGAGGGATTCTTATGATTCTTCTCAAATTCCTATAGGCAAAACATCTTCCCAGCTATTCAGTTACAGAAAGTTCTACCACGAAGGATTCAATGGTACTTTTATTAGACCTAGAAAAGTGTTGCCTCCCACCCTACTATCATTCAGAGATGATTATCTTGTGTTGATGCCCTTGAGCAAAAATGAAGATCCAGTATGGTCCAAGAATTTATATAGCGATTTTAATTTCGTAACCATCTGTGACAAAAATGATACTAGGAAGGATTGTGACATGCATTCGCCCAGACTTTATAACTATTACGAGTTGCCTAAAAAAACGTTTGATATGTTCAACTCTTTCTGTGAAACTAGGGCCCATGAGCAATATAAAGTTATTTTGAAAATGGATTTTGATATTTTCATTGACAAGCAATATCTCTACAAAGTTATTGATTACATGGTGGAAAACCATAATAAGCGCATTTATTTTGGTGACCCCATGGGCCGTTCTTCGGATGATAACAACATCGCCATGAATGGAAAGGTTTACGGTGTTACCAGCAATATAATATCTGACTACTGTTCTTGCACATACAGAAAACCTAATACTGGTTTGGAAGATTTTTGGTTTGGATATGCTGTGGGAAGTTGTGTAAAGGAAAAAAAGTATAATGTTGAAGATAGTCTCCTGTATTACCATTCTCTTGAACATTTGATTTATCACAAAAAGTATCAAAGAAATAATGTCAATTACAGATCTGGAAGAATACTTTTTGAATAAATCTTTGGACAACCACTCGCATTAAATTTTCTTTTACAACATTTCATTCATATGATCTAAACTTTCATTAAATCGACCCACCTATTCCATCTCGGAGATATTCAACAGACATCTGTCGTATTTTATGGATTTTATTTCTCTCACGTCATATCAATATACTATTTCACCACTTTACTTTCCTTTAACCCTTTCAAAATTTATAAAATATTTAACTCGTAGTCGTGTCAAATATAAAATTTTATTAAGTATGCTTAGTTAAATTCATTCAAGATTCTAATATCGATTTGAATGTAGGTGAATGCATGTGTTTTGCAATTTAGTTCTGGGAAGGCTGCCTATAGTTTTGTGTAATACGCCCAAAGCTTATTAATCAGTAATATAGCTACCTGAGCTTGTGTAAAAAAAATTATTTGATAGTCCAAAAGCTATCTCATTACTTTCTGTATGGTTTATATGAATCTATTCTGAAATATCTAAAGGTACAAGTTAAAAGGATTCTTATCTAGTAATAGAGCATTTATCTCCTTGATACTATTAAAATGATCTCTTGTAGTAAGATCATTTTGAATAATAAAATCAAGAGAATGAAATAGAAGAGCACCAGATATCTAATATACTGATATTTGTGGCTTTTTCGGTAGATTTTTTACATATCTGATCTTTTTATTGAAAACAATTTAATTTCTCCATTTGTTTCTAAAGTTAAAGGAATTTTTTTTTTTCAAGAAAGGGATAAGCTCCAGTTGATTTAAAACCAGTATTAAAAAAGAATAAAGTTTAAAAGTGCTTGGAGTGGGTTTTAATAACAATCACAATTGAAGACTTAAATTTACAACGATACTCAAAAAAGTTATATGTATAAATCTTTTCTGAAATAAAATAGATAGAATTTAAAAAAATTCCACTAAACGATGACGATAATTTCACATTCACCCAAAGTAGAATACCAATTAAAAGATAATCTTAAACTCCTCAATGAGGCAAAACAAACTCCAAACTCCAAACTTCCATAAAGCATATAGTAAAAAATAATTCAATAATAATTCATTATCGTGGAAATGGTTTTCATTAGAAATCAAATCCATTCATTTAATTATGTGAAACTAATGTCAAGCAGATTGCAAAAATGCCAATGGTTTTGAGCTTTTTACAATAAATGGTTAAAATTATGATTTTAGACAGTGAAAATCAAACACGGAAACTTCACATCAAACCAGTTAAAATATTATAATGCAGAAGCTAATATAAACCGAATAGTGATTAATATTCTATATTGCGACCAGTACTGTTTTATAAAATCAAATATATAGATAAAGCTTACCTGTAAAAACTTGATCAAATAGCCCAAACTTTTTTTTTTACGTTTTAATAATCAAAGATGAATAATTATCAAACCAGCTTTTTCCAGCAAAGATTCGATTTTCCCCAATGTTTTTAACAGGAAAAATCCACATATCCATCTCGAAACATTTTTAAAAAAAACTCTGAAAAATACTGATGTTTATATAAAGCCGATTTTAGCATTGGTATTAAGGTATAGAGTAGGTATGGGCTAATCTATTTTTGGATACAGTGGATATAAGTGCACATGTATCATTCTGCATGGGAGCAATTTCAAGTTTCAAGATAAATAAAAAGAAATCGGAGGGATTTACTGGGTTAATATAGAGATTTGATGATAATAATCCGCATATAAAAAAACTTGAAACCGGCCAAATCTTTGCTTTTGGTAATCTAAGAGATTTCCCATTTCAACCTGTTTTCAGTTGGAACCAGGTTTTTACTTAAATCGAGGTTTATTGGCTATTAAACTTCTGAGTTTAAAAAACTTGCTTTTTATGGGAAGATATAATGTTAATTTCAGAGCTCATTACAATAAAAATTATCATTGATGGTAATTTCTTTTGATTTAGAGAAATGTAGACAATAAACAGATATTTGGAAGAATAATATTTCGGATTTTTTTTTTTTTGAAATTTTCTGACCTAAACAACCCAATATAGACTTGTGATTACTTATTATTCTAATCCATTGCTTGAAAGTGGAGTGAATCCTAATGCATAACAGTTTGATCAGGGTAAATTAAGTCAATAAGTCAAAGGTTTTGGTACAATTTTTTTTTCATCCATCTATAGGTAATTGTATCCAGAAAACTCAATATCTTTATAATTTTATAGATTAAATTTATTTCATGATTTGACACATCCAAAATCATCCTGCTCGTCTGAATCATCACGGGGGGGGGGGGGTCAATTGGTAAATTTTAAAATTTATTTTATGTAAATATCTTTATTTGTTGTTTCATCAAACGTATTATCGCAGCTAATATCTGTTTTTTATAAACAGATATTTACCTATATATATTTATATCAGTTAAAGTAAAGCTTTATTAAGATTTTTTTAAAATAAATCGTCATAATTACACCGCCCTGAAATAAAATATCATTATCCAAAAAAAAAAAACTCGTGCATAAGTTAAGTAAAATACAATTGAAAATATTTATACTAATATCTTTAACTTTTAAGCTCGAGCATTTTTATTTAATTGCAAAAAAAAAAAAAGTAAATTTGAAGTTTATGAATGATTAACAGGTATAATGCAGGGATGTGAGTATTTTTGTATGTTTTGTATTTTTCAGGGCTTTAGCTTTTGTGAGATTTTAACCCTTATTCTCTCAAATTATTTTATTTGACTCTATGAATAAAAATTATTATTCCACAAATACAAATTTATAATTTATAATCATAAAAAAGATAATTCATGTAGTAATAAACAAGATTTTGGTAACCTTAAAGATAAGAGTTAAACGATTATCAGTTCAGAAACAGAAAGTTACATGATAGAAAATAAGGAGGAAATTTTCAAAATATTCCTAAATATGCGCCCACTTTCTTAAAATATATGCGTTTATTTGGACAGGAAAATAATACATTGCATCGTCGTTTTATTAAATTTGTTGCATAGTTAAGTTTTGTTTTCGTAACTAATAAATTACCTTTGTTTTTTAGTGCCACGGAGTTTGGCCCATTTTTTTGAGCCAATTAACATTTCACCAAATGGCAACATCGCTCAATGACAATTGGCCAAGTATTTTTAATTTATATAAGCCATTCCGCGACCAAAAGAATCTTCTCAAAACCTAATAAAATATCTACAACATCATGGCTTTAAAAGAGAAAATACCCTAGGGCCAATTCCCAGTGGGTAGAGAAGATAGAGCGGCAGATGGAAGTGGGATGGATATTATTATTTATTTACTTTCCTTTTACTTTATTTTCTAAGTTGGTTTTGTTAGAATTTAAATATTTTAATAAATACCTTTTGAATAATAATAGAAACTATTAAGAATCTTGAAACAATCTTTTAATTCTGTAACTAGTACTCCGGTAGCGTGAAGATGTTACTTATTGAGATTTTGTGATAGTAGAAAATTAATTGTGTTTCTAACCCAAATCATTGGATCTTATATACATACCTCCAAGATTTAATAAAGATATCGTTCTGCCCCAAATTTTTATTTGAGGGCTATTAGCCAAATGTGTTTGGATAAACTGTCAATTTGAACAATTGTTCATTTGACGAAGTTAATTGGGTCGATTTCTTTTAAATGTCGTAGATTCTTATTTACTCATAAAAATATAATCATGCATTTGCTTACATGGAGTATTTTATTTGTAATTTAAAGTACATTACTACAACTTAGTTATTGGTGTTCAGGGTGAATTTAAAGGCAGATGACAAAAGCGATCTCATCGAAGAAAATAAGGATTAATTAAAATATAAATAACCACATATTAAAAAATAGTAGAGGGAATCAATCATACAAGCAGGACTAATATCTTTATTATAATACCAAGCTCTGTCTTCCAACTGAATGTATATTCAATGAAGTGTAATACTCGCATAAGCCAATAATATCATATTAAATATCACTTAGGAACTGGGGTTTGGCTAAAGAGAAATACTTGTTTTTTTTCTTAGATTTCATGATATAATTCGCCAAAAAAAATGCATTTTTGAGATGGATGGTTTTTTTACAAGATCTGTTTTTAGCAATGTGGTTGTTTTTTTTAGATCACGGAATTCTATTGGCAGATAAATAAAGGTGTTCTTGTTTGAATTTAATGTGGATAGAAATTGGGGATTCTTAAGTAGTTAAGAGCCTTATTACAATGTAAACCATTGGTTTCAAAAACCATTAATCATCACAAAGCTAATAAAAACAAATAAAAATGCTAGCACTAAAAGGTTTTAACATTTTGCCAATAGGAAATTTCTTATGTAGTTGAGATTTTTAATCACCCAATAACTTTATGAATCATCTTTGCAACTAAAATACAAATATGGAAAGTAGCAAAATTTTAATAGGAAAGTGATGCCCTCAAAGGGAATTTTCCAAATATGGCAGATTCTTAATTAAGGGGTCATTTTATAGTGTACCATTTTCAGCAATAATTCCCAAACATTATCTTATATTCAACGAAAGTGGAAATTCATGATAAAAGAAATATTAATTTCTACTAATTTCCATTCAAATTTTCAATTAGGATATCAGAAAAGTGAAAGTGTCTTTATATTTTGTTCAATAGAAACGACTAAATTTAATTTAACAAATTTATTGGATAAAATAATCAATGGATTAGCCAGTAATAGTGATATGAAGCAAAACGCCCTCTTCAATAAGAATCCTCCATATGATATTTATGTTTATCAACATTTCTTGAGAATAAATAAGTGCCGGGTTCACTCTATCTATACTTGGAGAGCTTTAATATATCTCATTTTTATTAACTGTGGCTCAAACATTATTCTTGCGTCTATTTATGAAAAGTGTTCCAATTTACTAAATTTATACAAATATGTTTTCCTATAATAAATATTTGGCCAATAGCACTTTATTTTATCAAAGCAGCATAAATGTTAGCCATGAAATTGGTGCGAGACGGCATATCAGGAACGAAAGAGTTAATAGGCTAAAAGCAGTTAGTATCACGGTGTGTTCATGATGTAATATAAAAGAAAACTTGAAAAAAATTGTCTATTAGAAGCTAGAATAATGATAACAATCCTTATATTGATAACAACCACTGTATTTCCATTAAAAATCAGGAATCTAATATAGCATGGATTCATATATATGTTTAAATACTGAAAAATTACTGGTCATTTCATCTGAAAGATGTTTCATCTATTTTTTTCACAATAAAAATTCAACACCAAACAACAATAATGAATCATTTTTACATATACATCTTTTTTTGCAGGAAGGCGCTTTTTTAACCTGAAATTTAACAGATGAAAACATAAAAGATACATCTCATATGTATTCAGTCCTGATATATATATGTGTGTGTGGATATGTGTATGTATCAATTTGGTAAATCTGGATAACAGGTTTTTTAGTAATAAATCTTAGATACCCCCCTCCATTCCTTTACTATTAAATTAAATTAATATATTGCCTAATTACCTAAGTATAAATAAGTACTCTTTGAATTAAAAGCTCAAAAATGACA
Source organism: Smittium mucronatum (assembly GCA_001953115.1). Classification (NCBI taxonomy): domain Eukaryota; kingdom Fungi; phylum Kickxellomycota; class Harpellomycetes; order Harpellales; family Legeriomycetaceae; genus Smittium; species Smittium mucronatum. The sequence goes on along the minus strand of LSSL01007496.1, from coordinate 18,401 downwards.
TTCGCTTATTTTCTTTCGGAGAAATCCAAATGGCGCTTGTTGAGATTAATCCTTTTATTCAGCTGTTCAATATTTTTTCTGATATCATATATCTATCTGATCCTTAATTTTGCCTATGGATTTCCCTCTTATAATATATTCAACGAACATAGGGAGGAAGATAATGTTAATAACTCTGAAATTCCTATAAGTAAGACCTCTTCTCAGATTTTCAGCTACAGAAAGTTCTATCACGAAGGATTCAATAACACCTTTATCAGACCCAGAAAATTACTCCCTTCTACCTTAGTATCACTCAGAGATGATTATCTTGCAATGATACCTATGAGCAAAAATGAAGATCCCGTATGGATCAAGAATTTATACAGTGATTTTAATATTGTGACAGTCTGTGACATGAATGATAAAAGAGATGGCTGCGATATTCGAACTTCAAGAAATTATAATTATCATCAATTGCCTAAAAAGACATTTGATATGTTCAACTATTTCTGTAAAACTAGGGCCCACAGGAAATATAAAGCTATTTTTAAAATAGATTTTGACTTATTCATTGACAAGCAATATTTCTACAAAGTTGTTGAATATATGGTAAAAAATTACGATAAACGCATTTATTTCGGTGACCCCATGGGTCATTCTTCAGATGATGGCAACATTGTCATGAACGGGAAAGTTTATGGAATTACTAGCAATATAATATCTGATTATTGCTCTTGCGAACATTCTGACCCCAATAATGGTTTAGAAGACGTCTGGTTCGGAGATGCTCTAGGATTCTGTATAAAAAGAAAAAAGTACAATGTTGAAGATAGTGTTTTTTATTATCATTCTCTCGAGCATTTGATTCATCACAAAGAATACCGGAGAGGTAACATCAATTACAGATCCGGAAGAAAACTATTCGAATAAAACTTGCTATTAGTTTTACTTTTCTGTAAAATAACATCACATTCGATATGTACACAGGCCGAAGTTTTATATTAGTAATAAAATAAATAAAAAAAATTTATCTTTACTAGAAAATGAAAGTCCCGATGTATCTTGGATAAATATCTAAAAAAATTACACGTTGAATCATTATAACTTTTTATTCGTTTGGGATCAATTAATAAACCAACAGGTTAATATTGTACTGTTCATTTTGTACATACATATAGAAACCATATTTAACATATATAAAATTATTATTACACATTTTTCTTCAAATGAAAGTTATTAAGAAACCACATTAACCCAGATAAAACAATTTTTTATGATCTCCATCATTCATTTAATCTCCTTAAATCGTTCTTGGCAAAATAATATAAATTGATTATAGGGTAATAATTACCTGGGCTATCATAGCATTCCACTTTTATTCCATCAAATAAATTTAAAAAAAAAACACCTTAAGGATCGAAATATTTAATTATGATAAGAACTGAATTTAAAGAGTTTTTTTTGAATCTTTCAAGTGTTAAACAATAAGAAAATCTAAAGATTTCATTAAAAAATTATGCTATCTGTTTTTTTTTATAGTAGTGGATAAGGAAATAGATAATAAAGAAAGACAGCTGATTTTGGTGTTTAAATTTTGTGCTAATTATCAATCTATAGTTAATTCATACTTTTACAGAGCTCTAGTTCCAAAAACATGTTTTAACATGAGTTTGAATGAGATATTTGTATCAACTGCTATTTATAAAGTATGAAATCTCCCACTAGAAAATATTACTCGAGTTCAATTTGGAGTAAAGAAAATAAATGATATATTGCTGATTTTTTTTTAAAAAAAATTAAGTTTATTCCTGTTTTTTTATAACAAAAAGGCTATATATTCTAATAAAAAACCTAAACATAGTAGATAACTGCAATGGAAGAAATAAATGGGACCTCTATTTTTTGGGATAGATTTCTAAAAATGACTAATTATGACTAAAATTGCGAATTACCACTAAAATAAATATAATTGGAATACCATGTTTTTTATTGGCATGCTTTTTTTGATTTTGATTTTTGGAGCCAAGTGAAAAAAAAGGAAAGTATATAGTAAGTAATCTTTCCAAATTAAAGAAGAATTAAAGTTTTCACAAAGTCAAACTCATATCTTAAAACAAAACTTTTATCTCTTAAGTTCCACATGGGAAAATACATTTATTAACATGATCGATAAGAGTTATGCTACTATTTACAAACAGGTTACTGAAGAAATAATAGAATATTTGAGTGTAATTAGAACAAACCGTTAAATAAACTATTTTCTCACAGCTTTGACACAGAATCAAGAAATATGAATGAAATATTATAACTACTTTCCACTTAAAGATTTTTGTAAAAATTTTATTTTTACTGTCAAGTGTAAAAATATTTTGTGCCACACAATTTTAAATTTTAAATTTTGATTATATAAACAAATAAAGATAATTTAATTGCCCAAAAAAGATTTAGATTAAAAATAAAGTAAATTTCAATCATTTTAACTTTTATTTTTATTTTTAGTGGTTAAATAACGCAAGCGATTTCATGAATTATAAAGCTGAATGTTCAGATCCATTTATAATTCTGCATAAAAATTTTATTGATGTATAAGTGAAAAAAAAAAAATTCAATGAAAATTCAATTAATTGAAAAGAAGTGAATTTATTTTTAAAGAAATAACATCGAAAGCTCGCAAAAATGCGAAAACAGTATTATTTGATTCATTTTTAGGCATAAAATTCAATATAATGTAAATTTATTATCCATAAAACAGAAAACTATATCATTTCGAAATGGTCCAGTCGACCATTTTTTTATTAATTATTGGGAGAATATGGCCCGGTTTTGATCAGACAAGCTCCTTGAAATTATGTGAAAAATATTGAAATTCATTTGGTTTAATTAAATTAGCTTGGAAATAAGTAAAAAAATTCGGAGATGATTTAGTCTGCTTGAAAACACGCAAAAAATTTTATATCTAAAATTCAACACATATAATTTTCGGGTTCCATGACCAGTTTTAAGCGGAATGAAAATAAACCTCAGTAAAAAAATAATTACAGCATATTCATAATGCTTTATTGGTTTCTATTTTAATGGAAATATTAGGAAGATTGATAAAATTAATTTATTCCAGGTCGGAAAACTAGCAATAATTATTTTTGAAACTCCTCTACTTTACCCATTGAATTGAATTTTCACCAGAGGATACAGTGTATTAAGTATACAAAAATAAATCAAATCACAAAGACTTGTGAATTTCTTTTTCTTTTTTAAAGAATATAGTAAAAGGAAGATCCCATTTTTTCTATGATAATCAAACATAAATTTTAGCTCATACACTGAATAGGATTTAAAATTAAAATTAAAATTGATTCAAGATTTTATTTAAGAATCTTCTATTTTTTGCTTTTGCTTATAGTGTACTCAAACTATGATACTCTTAGATATATAATTTTATTAACACAATTTTGGCGAAATTTTCTAAAGTTTAGATGCAAAATTTAATGCCTTGTAATTTTAATTTATTTTTTTAATTAAAAGCATTTTTTCTTGATATTGAACCCCATCAAATCTGTTTAATTAAGATCTAAATATTAAAATATATTATCAAATTAAAGATTATAAAAATATCCAATTTTTAATCAATAAATGTCTATTATCTCAAAATGAAAACTGATCTAGATATTACTCTTACAAAACAGAAAACTTTTATTAAATTCAATATAATTTATATTATTTAAAAATTTTATATTAATATGTTTTCTGAATTTTTATTCAATAAATCTTTAACTGCAAATGATATTAAAAATCGTATATTAACCCTTTTGTTATAAATATCCAACTATATTTTGATAAATTGAGAAAATTTCGATCTTAGAATCATAAATCCGAAAAATAACTATTTTATAAAGTTTTAACTAAAATCTTTATACCTAATTTACATAAACTTATAACACGAAAATATAGAAAAAATAGGGCTCTGTCATTTATAATTCTCTATAGATGTAAATTACACAAAAAGTTATTCTAATTGAGTTTATTATCCGATAAACCGCTTCTTGAAAAAATCATGAAAAAAAAATTGATTAAATACACAAATGGCTTGAAATTTGATAAAGATTAATGCTATATATTGGACTTATCAAAATTAGCTTGATAAAAAAAATAAATGTCTTTTTTTTACTGTGGATTTATTTGAAAAACTAAATATTTTGAAAGAAAACAAAACGATAACATATTTAATATTTAACTGAAAAAACAGTCGACTAATTTATCTGCTAAATTTACCGAAGTTAATGAATCGACTCAGTTTCGACTATTTGACCTTCATTTGCGAATTTGACTCATAAAGATAAAATTAAAAGTTTACATATAAATTAACTGATTAAAGACCAAGAAATCGATTTTATACCAGCTAGCCAATAATATATCTCCAACAATAAAAAAAAGTTTTCTTTTTCATTCGATATAGTTGTTTTCTTAGATTTATCTATATGGCGAAAAATATCTTTATCTTTTAATATATTTAAGCAAACTATTTCATAATTTAAAAAAAAAATTTAAAATATTTTAATTAAATCATTCTTTATATTTCAAATACAGGTAGTTCTGAAATCTTTAACAATAAAAAATTGTGAACTCATATACCTATTTGTTGCTATAGAATTTATACCCGACTCATTGTAAATAATTTGGACTAATTATACTAAAATACACGACACAGATAAAATCATCCCAATTTTGACTTATTTAACATACTATATTAGCAATTCAGCAAGAGTATAAAAAATATGGCAATGTGATACTATCGGATTTTATACTGATTAGACTATTTTTATCATAACAGCAAATCAAAAAATGGAATATTAACTTGAGAATTAGTATTTTTAGCATATTTGATTTAGGCGTAACAGGTTCTTTATTAAGATTCCTAAAAATCTCTGGAAATTGAACTAAAAAAAAAGAAAAGCAAAAAGCGGTCGAAAAAAATTAGCAATTATTTCTCTCATTTAAAAGATTTAAAAAGTTCAAGAAAATCATAACAATTATCAGTTTGAGGCGGAGGATTTTAGGAAATAGATGCGTATAACATAGAAAAAAGCTTATAAAACCAAATTATTATATCAGGTCGTAAAAACAGGAGGATAATATGTTCATAGATCATCTTGAAACTATATGCTATTATTTTTTAAAAAGGCACATAAAAATGTGGTATTTTTTTAGAAATAGAAAGTTATATTAATAAAATGAGGTATAATATAAAAACAGCTAAAATAATACCAGTGGAGTATTCCTTTTTATTTCAATAAAAATGAATTCTGTAAATTTAAGACCTCTAACAGATAGGTATTTTATCCTCCAGTATAAAATCTAAATTTTACCTAAAAAAATTCTAACCTCAAATATCAATAATCAGAATGGCGTTTAAGCTAAGTGATAATAATTATAAGTTTTTGATTTCGTCAATTTATTACAAGTTAATATAGACAAAACTTATGTTGAATGATTTCAATTTTAACTTTCTTCAAGCTAAATTTCAAAAAAAGTCTTATTATTAATGGCATTTAAGATTTCATTTATGTACTTTTGTCATTCTATTCTTATTAAGGAGATTGTATATTTCAAGAATTTATAAATTGTTTACTAAGTTAATTTAAAAACTATCCAGGTATATATCCATAATTTTCAGCGATTATAAATATGCGGTTATATCCTCATATACATATTGGATGTTTTTAATTTATTTTTATAAATTATAAGGCATATTCATTTAAAATTAAACACAAATTTTAACTTTTATTGTAATTTTTCTTCACTAGTAAAATTCATGATCTATCCATCGAATTAATTTTAATTTAATTTAGAAATAAAGCTAAAAAATAAAATGTATGCATGTCATATCAGTATCAAAGGTTATAAAAATAATTTCTTATCTGTGATGTGTATTCTAAATCATTAAAACTTTTGGGTAAGTAATTCTAATAAGGGATTTTTCTATTCTTCTCTAGGAGTAAATTACATTATAACACCTCTTGATGATATTATCTTAAAATGACTGACACCATATAAAATAAAATGTTTTGACATTCTATTTTAAAACTTACTTTTTCAGACTCTAAAAAAATGGTAAAGTCCAGTAATTTTAAACATAGAAAATTATAGTCATTTTAAGGCTCATTGAAATAAAAAATTATATCAAAAAATATCGTTATGATCTATATGAAATCTTTTCTGAGATTTTTGAAATGAATAATAGAAAAAAGTGTAGGCGATATTTCCAATTACAGATTAATCGATAAATCGATTAATTAGACCTAGAACTTAATAATTAATCAGAGATACTCGGAAGTACTAGTTATATTAACCCTTACATAGGCAAAGATAAAATAAAAGGATACCTATAATGAAATTAAAAATGTCGATACAGCCAAATTTTGGCTCAGAATCAGTTAAATTTTAAAAAACTGATTTTAAATATGCCATTAGATATAAACCAATATAAATATTTTTTTATTTTCGTTAACAAAAACACTATTATTCCTTGTAGAGGAGATATATTAAGTTTTATAATATTTACTATGTAAATTCGAAATATCTACCAATAAAATTCAAATAAAAAATCTTTAAAAATATTTTAATTATATGGGAGATTCTCTTTGAGACTAGACGTTTTCCTACTAATTTTTTACTACTTTCCTAATTTGAAAATATACTCTAAGAGAAAAAAAAATTATTGATTAAACTGTGGTATAGAATTAAAAAAAGAAATTTTCTATTGGCAAAATCTTGAAATTTTATAAGGATAAGTACATATTTTCCTATTATATTTGCTTGAAGATGATTAAATTTTTCTGTATCTAATGGTTTACATATAAAGAAAAGTCTCGTATTCAAAATAATCCTCCATATAAGTAATATCAAGGTAAAACACTTTGATTTTTATCATCTTATTTTTTGCAGAATTTAATATACAGGCAAGGAAATTTTTATCCTTAACTTATCCAAATAAACCCCAAGTAATTCATTAACGCTGTAAATATTTTTAGTGATTAGTTTGATTATTTATATGGAAAAAAAGCATCAGTAAAAAAATAGGATGCAGGAAATCGCCATGTCTGAAGCCAATTTTTAATATCTTTAAATTAAAACCAAATTATCATAAATTGAATCTGAGGTGTATTCAGAGCTTTTAGAGATGGTGAAAATAATCTAATATGATTTTCTCATAAGTCCACCTAAAGATAAGTAACGGAAGTATATTATATATTCCTTTCCGAAGGTCTAGGTTGTAAACTATTTATCACCAAAATTGAATTTCAACGCTACCAAATCTTTCAAAATAATCGATTAGCATCTTTATTTAATTCAATCAGAACTTCAAATATGATTAGACCCATTGAGCTTTTCTTTTATAACAGAATCAGGAGTAGTTTGAGAGCCAAACAGTACCATGATGAAGCTTTAGAACTCAATTAATTTATGAGAGTTCTAATTTTACATCTATATCCGAGAATAACTCAAGGAAAAATGGATAACCTTTTCAAAACAATATATCTACCTTTCAAAGCTCCCCAGTTTCTAAAAAGTACAAGAAACCATCAATTTATCAGAATAAATTGAATAGATTGTTAGACTTTTTATCTGCTAAGAGGATAAAAAAAAATACTAGAAGATCAGTTTACAGAAGCTCTTCCATTTCACCAGAAGAGTGCCTCAAACTCCGTTCCTTCCACGGTTCAAAAAATCCAACTTCGATAAATAATTTCAGAAAATCCCACCCCTCGATAAATAAAAAGTAAAAGGATTTTTGAGGAATAAACAAAAAATTGGTTCCTAAATAGATTACCAAGATTTTTTTCAAATAAGACGAGCCTTTATATTTTTTGCAAGGTATGGATAAATTTAAAAGACAAAAATCTGATCGAAAATTTCGTGTATAAGAGTTTCAAGATACCCTCCGGGCAAAATCAATATCGCTCAAAAATGAGAAATCGGATGTATTATAATTACCACACACCAGCTCTAGAGCTAACCAAAAATTTCTCTATTCCGAATTTATCTCTCAAAATTCATCCTGAAGATAGTGAAATCATTCAACTATTACTAACTCTCCTTTTACATCGCACCCTCATAGATACAAGATGAAATTTTCAAAGGAAAAACACAAGTTAATTGCAGACTATTTAACATCACTCGTAACAAAGAGAAAAAAATAAGAGGCAATAAATGGTTCAAAAAAATATTGCAGCTATCCCTTCGAGATTCGGAAGGAGAAGAATATACTGCGGCTGATTTTAGATCTAATAAATCTGAACTCATACTTTGAGGATAGGATATTCAAGATAGAGTCCATATCCTCGATCTAACTTCTATTTAAAAGAAAGGGTTAAATGGGATTTCTAGACCCAGTAAATGCTTTCTAAAAATATTGATACAAAGGCCATGCAGGAAATTAACAAGATTCTTCTATAGGGGGAAATTTTTCTATCTCAACATCCACCATTCGGGCTATCTCTAAGCACACGAGTCTTTAAAAACGTCATAATCCCGGAACTAACCTGTGCAAGATTTCAGGGCTTACGAATAGTGAAATTATTATTAAACATATTCATAGTAGGAAATAAAAGAGAGGATTGCATACGGAACACGGAATTTCTTTATTCAAAATCGACAGAAATAGGATTTATAATAAAACTGGAGAGTTTCTCACTATAATAAAAAAAAATTTAAAATTTTTGGTAAAGATAATAGAAACTAGATGAAGTTTTTCAAGTTCGCCTCATCTAAGGTTGGAGAATTTCCAAGAGAAGCCCAAAATCTGATCAACTCTGAATTGAGAGAAATTTTAAGACTAGCGACTTTTATAGGTAAGATTAAGCTGTCTGTATCCATTCCTCCCAAAAGGCTCGTGTTAAAGAGGTTCATATAACTGAAGAGTTACTCTTTAAATTTTTTAAAATAACAGCCTTCAAGGATAGAGACATAGTCAAATTCACAAATGAACTTAGAATTTTGGAGAGACCAGTTCAAATAATGGGGCTGGAAATGTTTTCTTCCGGAAACGCATGAGATAGAGGCCTTCACCAACTCAAGCAATTTGGTCTGGACAATATTTATTATTCCAGATTCTTACTCTAGCAGATGCAATTGACGAGACAGATATCTTAAAATCGGCTAAAAAGGATTTTCGGCGGTATTAGGAGAATCACGCTTAACACTTTTGGTGGGTCGATTTTTATTGATATAATCAGACAATACTATAACAGCGTCTTAAGTGAAGAAGTTTGGTGGAGTGACATAAATGAACTTGCTGAAAATTTCAGAACGTTTATGGATTGATTTTTTGAATATCAATGCCAGTGCAATGATTTCATACGTGCCAACATAAACAAAGTTGGCTGACGAACCAAGCAGACTAACTGCTTAGATATAGTTGTATCTACCCAAGGAAGTATTAGAAAACATTAAGAGTTAATATTGAATGCACGAAGTCGACTTATTTGCAACAAAGTCAATAAAAAGGTCTCAGAATACTACTGTTCGTAGAAGGATCACTATTCAGTAGCCCAAAATGCGCTATTACACAGTTAGAAAGAGCTGAAAACCCCATATCGATGTCCCCCTAAGAATTTAATTTTACAGGCCATAAAAATGTTTCTCGAGAAATACTTAAAATAACTCTGTATCCTCATCATCGGAATAAGAGATATGGTATCAGAATTTAACCAGATTTTATGTAGACACTCCAGGAGATATACCTTCTTTAGCAATAATACCAGGCCCGAAAAGCGAAAAATATCCACTAAATAAGAGAGAGTCTTGGGGGCTCAAATCATGAAATATAAGTGGCTCACCATCAAGGCTAAGGGCCTCAACTCATATGAAAGGGAAGTTCTTTTCAAAAAAAAATATAAGAATCAAAATATAATAAAGATAAGAGCCAATTCTTAAAACATTTTTAAATTGGAAAATAGTAAAGAAAAGATTCGATGCTATCTCCAATATTGATTTTGTAGTTTTTTTAGTTGAAGAATCGACAAATTAGCAATGAAAATCCAGTAAAATAAGATCATACAAATCAGATATATTAAATCTTATTGAGGGGCCACATTAAATATCTAATAACCGGATTCTTACTGAGTTTTTTTAGATTTTCTGACAAGATATAGTTGGTTTCTTATGATAAGGACTCTATGAATATATTATCAGTGTTATAAAGGATAATATCTTGGGGCCCCAACGATTAATGCAGAATCTATAAATATACTTCAAAAATTCGCTGGTTATTTTCCATTATAGAGATTTTAAGGATAAGTGATATTCATATAATAGAAAATGAGCACACTAAAATGGACATAATAAACTAACTCGGTTATTTTTTCACCAAAATTAAAACGGAAAGAGAAACATATATAAAGCTCCTTTATCATAGGAGGTCACAGTGTCCAAATTTCGGGTCCATTAATAGCTTATCAGGCAACTAATATCAGAGTATCCAGTATTACTTGTATGAAAACGTATTTAAACTTCGATAGTATATGTTTCAACAGACTTTTAAGTAAATAAAGGATATTTTAAACTACTATCAGTTGAAAATATAACTAGATATACCTAAAAATTATCAATTTTTATTTTAAGGCTATATAACTGGCAAACATCTAAGTTAAGTGCTATTGGGGTCAATTTAGCAGCAGATCAGGCATAACTGCAGACAGGATTTTTTCTCATACCTTCTGGTCAAGCTAAAATATTTTTAACTGATATTATCGTATATCCAGAATTAATAAGATAATATTACTGAGTCGGTTTTAACTCTGGATTAACTTAATGTTTCTCCTCTCTGGAGAATGGTACAATATTAATCAAGCTCAAAAAGTTCAATTAATATTAAAATAACATTTATTGTGAGTAATATATTTAATTTGAACTAAACAGTAAAAATATTAATTTCAATATCCATACCTTATTTTTTAATCCAAAAAACCACTATAATAGGAGAGATATAAGAAAGTATTCCAGTAAATGCTTTATTCAACAATAATTTTACTCGGTAATATATTAATATTTTGAAATATGAAGAAAAAATACATAAAATTTGATGTGATGTGATGTGATGTGATAAGATAAAAAAAAGGTATAATATGGTTCTTAAATTAGGTTAATTGAAGCAGTAAATCAATATGCAAAATATATATAAATAAATGAAAATAACAATAACAATAACAATAATTGAATAATATATTTTTTTGAAATCAAATCAAATCAAATCTTCATGTTTTTTAGGGCAAAAATTACAAAAAAATAAACTAAAATTTAGGATATTTGGTTTATTTAAATTATCTGGTACATATTTTCCAAAAGCTAATATTATTTAATAAAAAAGGGATATTCCAAAAGAAGAAATCATCTCCCAATAGCATACAGCTATAGTAAAAATCTTCATACAGGTTCAACACATATGCTACTTACTTTCCAAAATTTGGCCATGTTACTATAAAAAAATGGATTTGTAAGATCGTTATTTTTTCCCAATATTATAAAAATTATCAATATTTTACATCTAGTTTCAAGAATCCTTTTGCTTAGTGCCCAAAATTAATCCATATTATCGTAAAAAAATGTAATTTCTAATTTTGGGATTTTATCCTAATAGCGCACAGTTTTTTTACATTTTTTAAATCCAGTTTTAAGGAATTTCGCTCCCCATGTTCAAAATAAGTACGTATTCAATAAAAAATTTGCATGATTTTGAGTTTTTTATTTTTAAAAATGTTATATAAAAAAAATAAATTAAATAAAGGTCTTATTAAAAGAATCAATCTTCCCAAAACCAATATATATATTACCATAAAACAATAAAAAATTCACTGAGCTTTTTTTCATTAGCATCAGAATTTTTCGATATTATATATATATATGAAAATAAACATTTTTTTATTTTAAATACTGTTTTTTTTGAAAAAATATATAACTTTTTAACGGATTCTTTATACTTTATATTATTTATATTTATGAGTTATAAATACATTATGTTTAAAAATAAGATTAATAATTTTATTAAATACATCTTAATTATGCTAACTATTTTTATCATCAATTTATGTTTAAATATTATTTAAACAGTATATCTAAAAAAAAAAATTTAATTGTATCAGAAATGTTTTCATTTCAATATTGTAATGAGTTAAAGTTATTAATTTTGATAATTTAATCTCTTATCAATCAATCAAACCTATAAAAAAGTTTATTTCTAACTCTAAAATTCTTATTGGAGACTCATTCGATGAATCTTTTTTTAATGCTTCAGAAAATAGCATATATTGCCAATAATAAAGCTAAATTTTTTATATTTCTGTTATAGAATCAAGAAAAACTATAAATATTGAAGAAAATATATTCCCCTTTGAAGGAGATACTATTCTACCAAAAAAAAAAAATTCATAGATATTTTGCCATATAAAAAATTTAATGCGTTTTTTAAAGATAAAGTTTTTGATAACATTTTAAATCTTTCTAATAATTATGCCAATTTAAAATTAAATTAAAATAAATTTCAATTTTTTTTTGAAGAGTTGAAGATATTTTTATCTACAAATTTTTTGGTTGAGATTAAAAAAAACCATCTTATAGGGGTTATTAGAGTGTAGATACAAAATTTCTTGATCATTTTATTTCGGATATTATGAGCTCCAAAAATGTAATTATATTTTATAAAATATATGTTTTTAGGATGAAAATTAAAAAAATTCTTAAAATCTCATCCCTTAAGAAAAATTATTTTTTTCAAGTAAATTATATAAAACCTTCAAAAAAAAAAATTATGATCTATATAGATTAGTGCTGTTGATGAATCGATGATAAAAATTGTAGGAATAAGCTTGATAAAGCATTAAATATCATTTAAAACCCATAAAAGAGGTTTTAAATTTTGGATTCTTTATTCCCAATCGCATCATTGTTGGAAATTTGTAATTTATCAAGGGAAAATCGATAAAAATCCTGCTAAGTGTTTAGCTTTTAAGGCTTTATCTTTGCTAATATCATATTTAAAGTCATAATAACACAAAAAATCTTTTTATATATTTTTCAGTTCTGTTGCTGTCACGATTTATTTTAAAAATAATAATAATAAGCACGCAGAACGGTCAAAACTACATAAAAAAAGATACCTAAATTTTCGAATAATTATAATCTTCAAATCTATGAATTAAAATGTTTTTTATCTACAGAAGGTTTATCTACAACTAAATGATTTGATTTAAAATCAGTTAATGTAGTTTCAAATTATAACTGCCCAAGGATTCAAACTATAACCAAGAGAACACAATTTGTTGGAAAAAAAAAAGAAGTTGCAATGCCTAAGATGAAATTAGACTATAATTAGTATATTTATTTGGTTGAAAAACTGGATCAAAGATGGTAGTTTTAGGGAATTGATAAAAAAAGTCACATATAGTGGCACGCAATTTTTTAGAATTTATTGTAGTAATATTTTTAATTATTACATTTCATACTGAAAAATATAGGAAAGATATCTAAAAAAAATAATCAAATAGAAAAAAAATCAAATGAAATAATTTAGGATTGATGTAATTTGTGCAGATAAGTTATCCAAAATTAATCAAATAAGATATTTAGGACAACTAAAATAAAAAATAATAATCTATAAACTTCAGAATACAAAAGCCATCAATTTAAAAAAGTATTACTGCAAAAGAAAAAAGAAAAACACAAAGATTATGAACCTGAAGCATATATCAAGCCCATCTTTGCATGATAGAAGGTAAAAAGCGCTTTATAAAACTCTATTTAAATCAGTGATATTTAAATTATTATTAATTTTAATTATAATATTCTAATAGATTTAAAAAAAAAATTAAATGATGTAGAAAAATATTTAATCTCTATAAAATGATTAGCTAATGGCCAATAAAATAGCCTATTTATTAGATAAATAGTTGCGATTTTGTTTTACAATCCCATTCTTTTATGTTTATGGTTATTATTATTAAAAAAAAAATTAAAAAAATTGTAATTATTTTATATTTCAACAAAAAGTAATAAAGTAAAATAAACCCATTTAAAATTTGATCTATAATATTGACCTAAATAATTGACCTATAATCATTTTTATTAAAACAAATCGAATCTAATATCCTTTTAAAAGAATAAATAAATAGAAAAAGTGTTCTTTATTTGTTTTCAAGAGATTTTTTTATTAATTTTTAAATAATTAGCCTATTATATATTTTTATTTTGATAAAATAAAGAAATTTTAGTAATGAATTAAATATTCTAAAAAAATTAACATTTTGGAGTTAAATCGAAAAAGTTTGGGACTAAATTTTATTTTTGACTAATTAAACAAATAAAGTCAAATTAATGTATATTTTTGCCCATAAAATTAAAGAACGTTTATATATTAAATTTAGGGTTTATATTTTTCAAACATAGGAATGAAATGTTATAACAGATACAAAGCTTATGCAAAAAAAAATGAAAAATATTCACTTATTCAATAATTGAAGTAGTTATTTTGATAAAACTATATGGATTAGGAAATTAATTATAAATTAGACAAAACAGATACTATTATTTTTTTTAAACCAATTATGATTAGTAATTTTTAGCAATAAGATATATTTTTTTATTTATATAGTTCTTTTTATCTAAATTTTCGAAAATTTTCAGCCCAGTTTTTTTAGCGAATTATCATTCTCTGTAACTTAATATCAAATCGAATGCGTAAGTTTTCACTTTTAGTTTTTTTAAACCCTAAAGGGTTTGAATATTTTAATAAAATCCACCATTTAGCTCTTTAGCAGTTTATATATTTAGCCCTTTCAGGGTCATAGTATATATTGAGCTTCTATTCATTTCATTCTCGTTCTCGATTAGATAATTGTATGCATTAATCTAATTATAAAGAACTCTTCTTATTTATTTTTTAATCAAAAAAGAAAAAAGAAACATTTTTGTGCTGTTAATCCTAAAATCGTTAAATAAAAAGTAGTTAATTGCAGCTTTATACTTTTTTTTGAAGATGAAGTGGACTCAGAACCACCTCAAATCCTCCCTCAAGTAACTTCGCAAGACTTTTTTCAGATAAAATTTGTTTTTATTGATTTATCCTTAATATTTTACCTTAAAAGCTTCATTGTACTTTGAATATATAAAAAAATTTGAAAATTAAAATCAAGTAGCTTCTAAAATATAAATTTTAATTTTAACTAAATAAAATTAGGGTAAATTATAGCTTTCAATGATTACAAGATTAAGAATACTAACAATTAAAAAGCCAAAAAAGGATCGTTTTAATGAGATTATTTAATCTTATTGGCCATTAAGTCTTCTTGGTTGAATTAAAAATATTTTGTCTAATAAAATTTCTTTTTCCATTTTAATTTAAAAATAAGCATCAGTTTCATAAAAAGTGTATTGTTCCATAAAAATTGAGTTTTTCATAATTCATAGATTTTTATTAAAAACTATGGGGAATTGATGGAAGAAATTTTTTGATTTTAATACTCATTTTTTCCGAAATGGAATCAGAAATTAATAAATAATTTTTTTTTAAAAATTAATATCTAGTAATGAATTAAGTTGAAGAAAGATTTTTTTAGACCAATAAATTCATAATAGCTGTAAAATACGTTTTTTTCGAGTGATTAATAATGAAAAATAGTGTATTACGACAATTTCTATAATTAATTTAATGTAAGATTTTAAATTTGAAAACCCGCATAAAATAGTATGTTTAATGTTATTTTATTCAGAAATTATTGACATATTTTAATTTATGTATTTTTAAAATATATATTATATGGGAAATATCAAAAAATATTTATATGCTATTTCTTTTTTTATTTTAGAGAAATCTTATTGATGTTTATCCATAAATCGATTCGTTTTATCATTAAATAATTTAATTAAAGGAAATGACTTTGAATGGGAATTTATTTAATACCAAATGTTTAAATAGCTATATATGGACTCAATAGTGATTTTAATGAATATTGGCTATTAGGAATCGAGAAAATA
Source organism: Smittium mucronatum (assembly GCA_001953115.1). NCBI lineage: Eukaryota > Fungi > Kickxellomycota > Harpellomycetes > Harpellales > Legeriomycetaceae > Smittium > Smittium mucronatum. The sequence continues at coordinate 2,396 of LSSL01007496.1, read as the reverse complement.
AACGAATTTTAATTTGAATAAAAAAATATCGGTTAAAATCTTTCTGATAAAAAATACAATAATAATAATAATAATAATATAAAATTAATCATCTGAATACGAAAATAATAATCTACTGTAATTTTGATAAAGATTTAAATTATATATACAAACCTGGGTATTTAAATACTAAAAAGGAAATATTTTGATTATTTCGCAATTTATTTTCGAAACTTTTTAAGTTTTATTTAATCTTATGTATGATTCAACCCTTTTTATTTCCCATAAGATCCAATGAATTTCTTTTATTTAAAATCATGAAAAAGAGAAAATAAAAATTTCAAATTATATAAATAAAGGATTAACTTTATCAAATAGTTCATTTTTTTATCCAGTTAATGACATTCTTTATCAATTTTGAATCGATTTATTAATTTTTTATCAAAATACTTAGGTATCAACAAGATAATTCTTTTCATTTTTTAATAGCTAGCCAAATAATATCTGCTGATTTTATCTTTTTAATTGAAAATTCTAGAAGTTTACAATTAAAACCATAAAAATCTTATTTTTCAAATAAGTTTTGATTAGAGGGTGGAAGATTATTAGAATTCGGTTTTATGAATATAATTTCAGTCTTTTTCAGAAATAAAATTTAATTTATTAGGCTTTATGAGTTTTAGGTTTTGGGTATTTAATGATTTTAAAACATAGTATCAAAGAGCTATATAGTTAAAAAAATTCTATTATAAGTTAAATTATCATTTAAATATCATGAAATGAAGTTATTTAGATCTCAAAATAAGATAAAATAGACATTTTATTTTTTGTTTATATTACTATATTTTTTTTTCTTGTATTTCATCATAAGAATAAGGTGTTTTTTTTTCAAAAATCAGGTAATTATGATGTAAAGATACTCGATAAAGATTATAAGGTGTCAATAAAAAGATAAATAAAGGGTATCTTTGAATAAAAAAATTTCACAAAATGCTTATAAATTATACAGAGAATTTTAATTTGATGTTATAAGTTTATCTTTGAAGCCAGAAAAGCTATATAACCATCAAATTATCATTTTTTAAAAAATAAAAACCTTTAAAAAATTATAAAAACAAAAAACCAGATAAATAAAATCATCAATAATTTTTAGATGAAAAACGTAAACAAACACATTAAATTAGTATATCAAAGTAATTATAAGCAAATATTTTTAGTGATTTTCAGATCTTTTGGTTTATTTATTTTTAGTATTATTACGTTATAAAAATAGGAGAAAATTGCAAAAATGGTCAGGTTTTTGGAAATATTTGCAAAAGTGACCAAATTATCAAAATATTGTCATTTATAGAATGAAAATTAAGGATGATTTTTTTAGACAAATAGAATTGGCTAAAATAAAATCACAAAAAAAGTATTTTTTTAATAGCACGTAAAATATAAAATCTGGGATTTGTCTACTGGGATGGTTTAGTTTAAATTATAGCTTTTGGCTCTTTATATTGACATTTTATTGAGGAGATAATAGCGATTTATAAGGGCAAAATTTTGGATGAGGGGAAGAAAGCATAATAAATCGCTTGAAAGTCGGTTATTTAATTTATAAGATGCTTTAAAAAACCTAATCAAGTTTTATTCGATTTTGTGTACATTTCAAGTTGTTTTTCGGTATTTCAAAAATCTTTTTCCAAAAAATCCCAATTTTATTAAATCAGAAAATTTTAACAATATTATTGTATTTTGATTTTTGCGGATTATTTTACGTTTATATTACTAAAATAAAGTTGGAATATGAATTTAGCAAAAAATAATAAAATTTAGTGGGTTTCAAAAAGAATCGGGCAGAAAATCTGTTTTTTAACAGGTTTTGTATCAGAATCACAGTATTTGAATATAAAGCGGACATATCAAGAATGAAAATTTTAAAATGAGAGATTTAATTGAATCATATTTAAATATAATTTTATATCCCTATTGTCCTTTGGTACTTGTAAGGCTAAATATTTTTCTGGAATCTAACCTATATCTCTTATAGGAGTCTAAATCAGTGCTAATTTTATTTTTCCAGAGCTCTAAAAGGTTCAGAATTTTTTTCATAAATTATAGTGAATATTGTTATTATTTGATAAAATAAAATTGAATATTTGGCTATTTGAATGGCTTAAGCTTCACTTTTATCTTTATTCAATTAAGTTTATACTTAATTTTTATTGATATCTCAACATATTTGTTCTATGCTTCTTAGAATAAAATTCACGTTATTATTAACTAATTTTAAACAAACTATAATATTAGATCTTTTTATGTTTAAAATTTTTAGCTAAAGAGCCTATGATATTATAATTTGTTATAAGAGGATAATAATAATTTATAATTATATATTATAAACGATTAATAATCAAAAAACAAACAAACCT
>LSSL01007494.1:0-21753 GCA_001953115.1 Smittium mucronatum | reverse complement strand
ATATACAATATTTGGAGTTTCCTTAAAAATTATTGTTGGATCTATTTCTCATTAAATATCCGAATTTATTTTTCCACTTTTGGAAAAGTCCAGAAAAAAACACGAGTTAAATGGATTAATAGTTAAAATTTTCTGTAAGTCATTTTTGCGTATTTCTAGTTCAATTCCAAAGAAGTAAAATGTATTTAAAGGTTTAAATGTTTGATAAGCTTTATTTTATATAGGATATAACTACCTAGAGCCTTAAAAAAGGCTATGAAATATTTATTAACTCGTATTTTATCTTTAGAAATGGATTCTGTAAATTTAACGTTGAAAATTTTTCTAATTATTTTTTTTTGCAAATGACCTTATATATCGCAAAATGTAAATTTGTGATAGAAATATCTGTGACAGAAAATTTTGTATGAAAATTATCGTCACAAGATTTTAAATAGCTCAAAAAAAGAGTTTCAGCTAAATTAGTGATAACCATTGGAATTATAACTTCACCAGTCATGTAAAAGCGGGTGGATTTTTTCATTTGAAAAATAATATTAGCAATATATGCTATATATGTCATAGATCCAGTATTAAAATTAAGGATGATTCTGCAATGGATATCTTCTATATTGTGCTAAAAAACCTTTCAGGAGAAAAATGTGTTGATATTGTTAATTTTTCTTAGAAAAAAATTAGATATGATATATGCTATTTTATGGACTATATATGGCTTAAACCCTGAAAAATCCATGATTATTGATTAACTGAAAACAATTAAAAAATTTGATGATTTTTAAGCGAAAATTTCTGAACTAAACCCAGGAAAAGTATAAATCTTAAAAACTAATGAAAAACGATTTTACAGTTTCTCTTTTTTTGTTTAAAAATATACTAATTACTCCGAAGACTTTTTCCCATTAACACTGTAAATTTTATAATATAAAAACAAAATATTCTTTATTAATTTTGATTTCGGGCTTATTTTATGATACATAGAATATTATACCGATAATTTTCAGGATAACCACATTGAAAGTATCAACTCACAGCTCGACTTACTGTTGAGTCTAAAAAAATAAGCGGTTTTTGTAATTGAAAACCAAGATATATTGGTTATTGGTGATGAGATGAATGTTGTAGAAACATCCATGTTAAAGGCTTTATCTAAAAAAAAATTGAGGTTTTTGGTGTATTGAATATAAATATTCAACAGGGGCGTAAAAATTAAACTAAAAAATATTTTTTTTTAGCAGCAAAGAAACCAGCTAAATGCTTATTTTTTCTTAAAATCGGCAAAATAACATACATTTTATATCTTAAAAATATTTCGATTTTGAAAAATGTTAATATTAGCATTTTAATAGGCGGAAGTATGAAATTTTAACATCCAAAAAATCTGGATCTGTAAATAACTAGTTAATCGATGAAAATTTATTTCATATTTTGAAAAATTGAATAATAAAACGACCAAAATAAGATAAATCGTTTTCTAAAATTATATTAATTATATAACACATATAGAAAATATCACTTAAATCGAGAAAAATCCCTGGTTTTTTATTAGGAAAATAGGAGAGTTCAGGATGTGAAAAGAGCATATTTAAAGTTGAAAGAAGAGATTTTTATACTAGAATCTTTGAAACACAACATGAAATTTTATATTTAATATTCGTGGATGGGTTTGATGTACCTTGCCTGCATATCTATAGGGAATTCATTTTTTTTCAAAATAAACTGAGATCAGTTTATAGGGAGGTATTAGCGAAAATTGAAGCTTTTATTTGAAGATGGGGCTCAAAAAATTATGAAAGACTTTAGATTTAAAAATATAGTAAATTCAAATCATTCACATTTTATAAATAATTTTTAGTTATGTCTAAAAGATAAAAGACATTAAAAACAGGTGAAAAGATGAAAAGATGAAAATTCTAAAAAAAAATTGTTGATTTTTGAGCGAAAGGTAAATATAGATGATCACAGAAAAGTAATCCATCTGTCGAATTCAACTTAATCAATTAATTTTTTTTTATAATTTAAGACAATTTCTTATAAAAGAAATTTCTGAAAAAACACTTAATTTTTTATTTATTTATGATAAAATTTTAATCTCTCGGACAGTCAAATAACAATATACTTATGAAATCGAAATAATGCTAATAACTGAGGATGTAACCCTGAAAATAAGTCTGAGAAATAATCTTCAATATTCTTCTAGAGTTATTAATTGAATTAAAAAAATAATAAGATGATATAATACCCAAATGAAAATGATTTATTACATTATAACCGATAGCGTGTTTAATTGAAATAATAATTGGTTGTGGTTTATTCTTTAAGGGTTCGAATATCTTGTATTTTTTTATTTAATAATCTCAAAAAAAGTTCTAAAACATGTCTTAATAAAAACTTGATTCAAATACCTCTAGACGTCCTCTTTTTATAAAAAATGCCATAAATATTAGAAATTTTATATTTTAAAAAAAAATTAGCAATTTTATACGAATCAATGTCCACGGGGATATTGTATTATTATAATATATTTTCAAGAATAAATAGATCTTTCTTTTATTTTTTTCAAATTTGAGTATAATTACACTTATAATAAATATTTGTAAGATTTCCCTCTCTTTAATCAAATTTCTTTGGTGATTTGTCAAATTTGTTAAAATTTTAACTAAAAATTCACATTTTATTTACAATACTTCTTTTTATTAAATTTTTACGGATTCTAGATTTGTGTTTATAAGGATTAATGGGTCTAATTAATAATATTTTTTTGGATTATTATGGGTATGTGGATAAAGAGTATTATTCAGATTACTGTTATAGTAATAACAGAGAGTACTTTATTAAATAATTCAAAAAATAAATTTTATTGAGATTTTTTCCCTGTTAATATTAAATTTTCGTTTTTTCTAAAAAAAGATTAAAACTATTAATTAAAACTAAATAAAACCTCGTTAAAAAAATTTGATTTTTTTTCTGGGAAATTTATTTAAAATTAATAAAAAAATAGTAAAACTAACTATAAAAAAAAGTGGGAAAATAATTTTTTCCCCCTACATTTCAATTTAAATTCACACGAAAGTAAAAGGGATTCTACAGATTGAAAAATCAGAGTAACTAGATACAAAAGTGATAAGTATTTTTGACTAATAAAACAAATTGAAATAGAAGGATACATATCTATATTTCCCTTCTCTATTTCTTTATTCAAATGTATTATGATAACATAGACTATAATTAAATAAACATCAGATCCTCTAGTTCGTATAAATTCAAGATTTTAAAAGAAAATATGCATGTAAAAATATTAAAGCAAATAAATGATAATTTTAAATTTTTTTTAGCAATAATCCTATATACTTGAAGGATTGTACTTGGATTTTTTTCTATCAGCACAATATTTTTAGGCTTTGTGTAAATTTTAGCAATTTGTTAGATTTTTATTTAAATTCACCGCTTAGAATTTTAAATCGATTAAACTCTTACACTCATGTCAAATTTGATTAAGAATTTAGCTTGTTGTTTTTTTTTTTTTGATATCTTAATTAAATCCTACTTATGAATGGACTAATAAAAAAAAATTTTTACCCAAAAAATTATATATCGATAAGAATTTCTTGTAAATTAAAGATAGTCTCAGAGATCCGTCTAGTTCGTTGAGCGCTGGGATTTTTCACTGATAGCGTTTCAAACTTTGCCTTTTCTATCTAAAGATATTATCATTATTTGTGAATGATTATCAATATAAAAATTCTGTCTAAAGATATTAATTCTCTGGGATTTCTGTAATCTGAGTCGTCTATATATTCCTATCATATCAACCAGGAATTGAATAAAATTGATTGTACATTTGTGGTGTACTTTCAAATAGTATACTAATCAATCCTTTAAACCAGGTAAAATAATTTCCGTTATAGGAACACAACCTCATAGCCCACCAAAAGATCTACATCGCAAAAGCAAATACCATTTTCAATCAATCTCTAAATTTATCTATACTTGCCTCTACTAATTTGCCCAATTTCATCCGTCTAGTAATAGTGACTTATGACCATTTAAAGCCACAACTACATAAAGGTTGTAGTATAATATCTTCATCAATTATACAAACACAATTGATTTTTCATTACTGAACTCCGTCTAATAACTGCACTCAATTATAATAAGATGGATAGTCACATTTAATCATTAATAATAATCATCAAAATAAAATGGATAGGTGAAAACGCAATATTCCACATTTTGAACTCAAAAAACAAACATAATTAATTTCTATATTATTTGATCAAATGTATATTAAAAAGAATGGATTAATCCCACATGGGGTTTATCATCCTGATCTGGATGTGTAGTCTTTATCTTTTTCAAAATTTTACTGTTATTTTTTTTCTAAATAAAGTCCTTTAAGCTAATTAAGCGTAATATTAAAGTTCATCTTGACTATTGGGAACATAACTATAGAAAGAGAAAAGTTTCACAAATAACATTTTGTCTTTTTTTTTTTTTGAAAACCGAGGGAATTGAAGAGAATCTCAAATATTGGTAATAAATAGCGAGGAATTTATAAGAAAAGTATAAAAATGATTGTTTTTAGCATCTTCAAGGTCGAAATAGCGATAATGGGCTACTACCTAATTCAGTAGGGGGAAAAATCGACGAATAGGTTCAAATGTGGATTCTTTATTGGCAATTTACATCAAGAGTTTAATAATAAATAATCTTTTTTGGCAAATTGAAACCACAAGTCGATTTGTGTCTTGAAGGAGTTGAAGAAATGACTTATTTTTTTAGGGATTGATAAGATGAAGATAGTTGATGATTATTGGTTTTTGATGGCAGATTATTGGATACACTTGGCTCAATACAGTTCGCCGATACAGATCGAAGGATCCACGAAAGTGAATGGACCGAAAAGTTACAGCATTCATTTCTGAGGCAATAATAGCTTAACTGTGATGGTATCAATTCGAGTGTTATAATTCCGCCATTATTTCAATCAAGGCTTCGAATAGAAAATTTCTATCATTCAATCCGACCTTATATTTCCCGTTTTTTGATAAAATCACTCGAAAATTTCCTAATGCGTATATCAATATTAGTTGCTTAATTGCCCAGTTTTAAAAACTCGAATTGATATAATATTTTCCCTAATTATATTTATATATATTAATTGTGATATCAGATTTATTTTTTAAAAATAAATATACCCACTTAAAAATTACATACCTGAAACGATGATTTTTCATTATGCGGCTTCATTATTGCTAGTGGGCCTGAATTTTTGCACGTGCAGCTTCGAAGATCTAAAAGGCATTTATCTAAACCCTCCTCCCCTTTTCTTTCAATAAAATTTCTTCATTTCCTCTCTTTCAATATTGATCATTTATATCTATCGACATTATTAGAGGCTAAGGATTTGATTAGGGATGATATCACTTGGGGAACTTATTCGCCAAACTTGTTTTTTGGTCTGAAACCGATGGTACAAAATTCAATAAACATAGGGATTTCTTGGTTCGGAATGGATCAAATTTCCGATTTCAACAGTACATCATGTTTTTTATTTTTTATGGGGAGTTTTTTTTAGCAGTTTGAAATTACATATATAAAAAATTCCTATCCTTGTTAAACTTTTTTTTTTTTAGATTTCAGACATACTTGTGAATCTGGAAGCGATACCTTAAAATACGGATACACTGAACATGACGGAAGGAATTTAGCTAAACAGCAAATTTTCGATTCTAAAATCGGCGTTAATTTTAATACTGATTTTGTTAAAAATGGTTTGGTTTTTCTTTTAGGATCACTTCTATATATACGAGGTTTATTTGTTAATTTTACATTCATTAATTTTTTTTTCTATTTAGACGATGGCTGGACCTCCAGAATTAGCGGAAGCTCCTCAAATAATGGTTTTTTTTTTACCCCTGCGTGTTTCAAGATGGTTCCAATTAATTTCTATAATATTATCTTCTGTATATTATGCTAGATGGAGTTTCTTTCATAATTTATATCACGTGTGGCGAAAATTCTAATTTTGATTCTGTCACAAATCATGTAATAATATAATATTATCAATTACATTTTATAATTATCTTCCTATTTCTTTCAAATAATATTATTATGGTTTTGCAGACGTCTGAACGTGGATTAACGATTTCTGGAACTGGAGCTGGCATAAATGATTTCAGCCTAAACATTTTCACAGGTGATTTTCTATCGAAGATTTCCCCCTTTCCTTTCCCTTCCCTTTTCTTTTTTCTTCGCCTTCGCTTTAACCTTCACCTTTAAATTTAAAATTCATTTTTTTGAGAAATTATCATATTTTTTTCTCTCTATTTTTGATAAAAATTTTAATATATACTCCTGCAATTAAAATCAATTGTAGAAAATGATCCCACTATACGCCTAAACCCGCAACAAGCTCAAATGTCTAATAAAGATTCTGTCCCATTATTCGAAACCATATTCAAAACTGTAAAATCTGAAGATCTCTGGCGATATATTGGTTAGACTTTCTTTCGTTTCAAAAAAAAAACCTTTATAACATAAACTATTTTTATTTATACATTTATATTATTTTACCTCAAGACCCTCTTTTGCCTTACTTTTTACCATTTAGAATATTTGAAACGGGACATAATCATCAATGCTAGATCTAATTTCGCAAACTACAGCGAAAAATTCTCAGAAAAGGATTTTGCAAAGCTTCACTCTGCATTCATATTAAATCCTCCAGATACTGAATTTGAAGAATCCTTTACAAATACAATTGGTCTAAAATTCAACATCAAGGGGAAATTCTCTATCTTAATTGATTATAAAGACAAAAATATTGATGTTACTACAAATAAAAACTTCCAAAAACAACTTAACTCCGCTGTTCAAAAATTCAACGAAAAATTCGATAGATCCTTCAAGTTGGACGAAAAAGAGTTTAGTAAATCCCAAATAAAAACCGCGAAATCCGCTTTAAGCAACCTTATCGGTGGGATAGGGTAAGTTTACTTACATCCACTTGTCCTTTTGACTTTTACTTTCTTTAAATCTAACTTATTTTTTTTTCATTATTAAAATTCTCTGGAAATTTTTTTTGTTTTTAGATATTTTTACGGAGATGAAATGATTAAAGATGTTATTGGAAGTTCATCTGAGCTAAAATCTCAACAATCATCTGGTAGCCAAATTGATCCTAGAGATGCAGAACTGGAAGATGAGGATAGTGAAATCGTTCAAACTGAGCCCGAACCACAATTGCCATTAAAATACGTTAGCAAATTATCAAATCCAAAAGATAATAAAAATACTCTTCTTTCTGCTACTCCAAGCAGGAATTTCTTCCCAAGAGGATTCTTTTGGGATGAAGGGTTTCATCAATTGCTTGTCGGTGAATTTGACAATGACCTCAGTTTAGAAATTATTGAAAGTTGGTTTGACACAATGGATAAGGACGGCTGGATTTCAAGAGAAAAGATTATGGGACCTGAGGCTAGAAGCATTGTTCCTTCGGAATTCCAAGTTCAAAATAATAATATTGCCAATCCTCCAACTCTTTACATTCCCATCGAAAAATTCGCTGACAAGCTAAACAAGAAATTAAAGAAATTACAGGAAATAGAATTATCTAGACTGAGTGGGAATTACAGCCAATTTTTTACTTCAGAACCAAATCTATCTGAAGAAAATTTAGGTCTCTATTTGGAACAGCCAATTAAATATGGACTGGAGTATTTGGAAGCTATCTACCCAAAATTAGTGAAGAATTTTCTATGGTTTAATTCAACTCAATTTGGTGACATAAAAATCCACGAATCGAAATCAAAAAATTCTAATAGCTATTGCTATAGATGGAGAGGTCGTGCAATAAACCACACTTTAGCTTCTGGACTTGACGATTACCCAAGATCAAAAGTTCCAAATAAAAATGAGCTTCATTTGGATCTACAAAGCTGGATGGCTTATTCTTCCAAGACAGTTTCCAAATTAGCATCAATTCTTGGAAAGTCTGAAGATGAACTAAAATTTAACGAGATTTCTGAAAAAATAACTGAAAATATATATTCCCTATTTTGGAATGATGAGAAGAATATGTTCTGCGATCTTTCAGAAGATGAATCAGGTATGCCTATCGTTTTTAATTTTGTTATTTATTTATTTTTTTCGATTGTATGTGTTGTTAGCAAATTCTAAATTAATTTCATTGCTAATCGCAACTTTTTCTATTAGGAAAATCCGTTCATATCTGTCACAAAGGTTATTTGAGTTTATTCCCTATGATTTTTGGTCTCCTTCCCGCAGATTCGGTTCATTATAAATCCGCTATAGACTTGATTTCATCCAGATCCCATTTATGGACTGATTATGGACTCCGATCATTATCTAAAAAATCGGAGTACTATTTAGCCCATGAAAACTATTGGAGAGGTCCTATATGGATCAATATAAACTATCTAGTCCTTCGCTCTCTTTACAATGTAAGATATAATTTATTCTTCACTAATAGCATTAATTATTTGTTGCGTAACCATCTAAAATACTCTGGATTTCTTTTTAAATCAAAATTTGTATTCAAATTCAAAAACAGAATTACATTGACATACCCGGAGCCTATCAAAAAAAGTCTAACAAGATCTTTTACAAACTCAGAAAAAACTTAATTAATACAATTCACAAGGTAAGCTTTTACCTTTAAAGTCTCAAAAAAATTATTTTAGAATTTAGCAGTGTTGTTATTTTATTTTAATTCACGATTTGCTTAAAATTACTGTTTAGAATTACAAAAAATCCGGGTTTTTCTATGAACAATACGACCAGAGTACTGGAGATGGTCAACGCGCACATCCCTTTACTGGATGGTCAGCTCTTGTCACTCTCATTATGGCTGATATTTACTAGATTCTCTACTTTTTATAAGTAATTTTTTTTTTAATAAATTCAATCTATTAATATCTTTTATTCTTATGAGTTTTTTTAATAGGGGTCTTTTTTATTATAGAAGTTTATCCTATAAAGTGTTGGCGTGATAAAAAACAGTTATAGTTTAGGATGTGAATTTTTTTTTTGTAAATAGGCGCATCCAACCCCCCTTTGCCGCTCTAATAGTTCCATATCTCGATGTGTTGTTTCAAATAGGCATTTTTTTTAAGAGAGATTTATTTTGGGTTAGATATTTATTAACACTAAAATATCTACCGATAAATCCAATTAATCGATTAAACCACGCATTATCTCTTTACCATCACCAAAATTCTTTTTCAACAGCATTCTATATCGTCAAAACATGATAAATAGTGAAGTTTGGCCAAATTGAGTAGATTTCGTATTTTGTAAATAGGCTCTCTACTATTTTAAACATATTTTCTACTAACGTATAAATCATACTATTTTTTAATTTAAATCAATGATATATCGTATTATTATGGAAAACAAGATTACTTAGTTTTTTTGATAAAAAAATAAAAAATGTCTGTCAAGGATCCATCGAGATATGTATTTATTTATGGGGGGCAATAGGAGAGGTATGAGGACTAAAGGAAAAAGCAGATAGAACAGCTACTCACGGGTAGGTATTAAGTTTCTGAAAAGCCGAGCTTTTTTTCAAAGAATAAGCTCTAGGCTTTATATGGCTTTGAAAAGATGATTTTTTTATTTTTAAATGATACTGATTCTTCAATTTAAAGCCGGATTTATAATTCTAATCGGATAATTAAATACCTTATAGGAAAGTACATTTCATTAAATTCATACATAAGAATGATTTTCAATTTTGATTTTATAGAAAATTAATATTTTTTAATGTTTTTAATATTTATTTTAAGATATGATTTAAAAGAAACATTTAGAAAAATGAAAAATATATACACCTTTCTATAAGAATTCGAAAAAGATTTTAGCTATTTTAATATATAAATATTTCGGATTATGAAGATCAGACATACAAGAATAAATATAAGACGGAGCATTACCGATAACGAGGTTTACTTAGGTAAGCATAATTTTTGGGTCATTTAAACGACTAAATATCCAAATAAATATTTTTCTACATACTATTAGAGAAAATGGCGAAACAATAATAAATATTTGTATTCAAAATTAAAAAAAATGCAAAGCGCAACATCATTAATATCTCATTTTTTTCTTTTTACTTATGCTTTGTTTTTTAAAGAAGGTTTTATAAAAAATAATTATCAATTGTATTAATAAATATATTTTTTGTTAAAAATGAAATCTCCCTTCAGTTAAAGTCTTATTATATTCAATAAGCCTATGTTCTTTCTTAAAATTCCATTGAATTGGTTAATAAAGCCAATCAATGACTAATAGGAAAAAGTTGGTTGCGGTTGGGATATTATTTTAATTAGGTTTACCAAATAAAACATAATTTTCAAAATTCATAACATTAAAAGTTTTTGAGTCAAATTTTTTTACATTTTTTCTGTAAACAGTTATTAATATAAACCGCCATCAAATATTGATAAGAACTAATTATTTTTTATTTCAATATTTAACGATACAATTAGTTTCATATGTTTAAAAAACACATACATTTCTCGTTAATAGATGAGTTAATTAATAATGTCAAATATATGTTTGAATCAGAAAGTGAAATTTCAATAGGATAAAGAATCAAATATATACCACCCAACCAATTTTTCTACAAGAAATATTATTATGTGTGGACAGAATATAATTTTACCTTTCAAAAAATTAGTTACAAAATCCGAAAAATATCCTGGTATTCAATTTATATATATTTTTATCGAATTATAATAAGGCTTGTCGTATTACCAAGATTCAATGGAAAGTTACGCAATAAAGGAAATTCATAAACCATAATTAAAATGGAAATATAACCATAAAAAAAATTCAAATTTTTACCAACAAGTGGTTTTTTTCGTCTTGTCTACTCTAAAAATATAATTTTTAATTCTCTAATTTTGGCATTTTATTCAATATTATTGCCTTTAGTTCAATTTTTAATAATAGATATAAAATAAAAAATCCTAATAAAAATTTAATTTATAGATTACAGAATCATCAAAGCTAATAAAAATCTATCGAGCAAATATTCAATTGCGATATAAAGCTCTTTTTTTTACCCTAGTAACATATCTCGTACTTAAAGATGAATATAACTGCCTATTTTTTTTGTGTTTCATTTTAGTTTCCCTACTTATTCTAACTAGGTTATATAAAAAAAATTATCAGAAAATAAGTAAGGGTAAGCTATTAGCAAGTTTTAAAAATACCCAAAAACTTTAACGATTTAAATTTAATCTTAATTTATCTGGTTTTGGGACAAGCCCATGTAGCTCCAGAAATGTTGATGTGTAATTTAATATTAGTTTTCTATATACTTATATAAAGATTTTTTTTCTTATTTGAATTATTTCAAAAAAATTATAATCCAAACATGATCGTATAATATACTATGAGTAAATTTGTTAAGAAATACAAAATCAGGGAATTAAATATCATTTATTAAATTTGATTCTAACTTTTTTTCCTTATCATATGTTAAAAATGGTATATTTACATAAATTAGACGTTTTTTGGTGGCATATATTTTCAAGTTGCTTCCATCATGTTCCTTGTGTTCTATTAAACAAAAAAAAGAATCCATAAAGTGTTTTTTTATGCTGTTAGAAAGTTTTTTGAATCTATAAAGAATCTTGTTTTAAAGATTTTATGCTAATGAAAAATTTCCGCATTTCTAAAAATCCGCTTTTAGATTTGGCCTATACAATATCATTAAAATTCATTAAATATTTAATGGTCAATAGAAACTCTTCCAGTAAAAATTTATAATTTATAAGCTAAATATAATTAATTGGCAAATTTATTTACCTTCCACCCAATTCCGGGAGTCTTGAAATAATGCTACTTTTAATAGATATTAATAAAATTCAAATATAATGGAAGTTAGAAATTAATATCAATGATGTTTTTACTTTTAAGATATTAAAGCCTTAAACCAATACCCAGTGGGTACAGAGCCGCTAGAGTGGCGGATGGGTATAGGATGAGATAACTTTTCATTTTTTAAAACTTTTTAAAAATATTTTTATACTATTTTAATATCTTTTAAATAACAACTCCAAGACAAAAAGTAATAATATGCAATTAATTATATTTGAAATTGGAGAAAAAATGAAAGAAAGACATATAGTATTTTTTTGCTCTTAGCTCCATTTTTATACCTTTCCCATCATTTTAAATCTAAATTGACTAATAGAATCATCGGAGTCACATTTTAAATGTCGGAATGATAAATTTACATTATATCTAAAATAGAATAGAATAATTAGTATATGAAATCTTATTCAAACTGACTATACACAAAAAGAAACAAAGTTTATCAGGATTTATGTATAAAATTTATTAAATTAATAGATAAATATTTTTTTTCCCACTGATTTCGGGCTCAGAAGTGGCTGTATTTCTCAAAAATATTCTTTTCATATTTTTATATAAGATTCTCCGTTTATTTCGCCCGATAAATTTTTTATCCCACTAAATTTTTTTTTGTTTTTTTCTAATTTCTTTGATTTTCCCTTTTTTTCCCTAGTTTCTTCTGAAACAACTTGTACATTTTATTCTAGCAGAATCATAAATTTTCACGCAATCGATTTCTTCTAGTATTTAAATATTATAAATAAATTCCCTTTAAAAAAAATTCACATAATCGATTCTTAAATTTGATTTAGATATATTGATATTCGTTAATGAAACACATATTTCTATAAATACCTCTAAATTTTCCAATGGGCCTCTATATTGTCGCTCATAGATAAAAAACGACCTTTGTTATTTTAAATAATTTTCCGAATATTATGGGCTCTCTACAAAACCAGTTGGTGTTTGGTTTTGGGTTTAATTATATTCTTTAATGGTCCTAGTTTTGCGATTAACCTCTTTTTAATGCTATGAATTGTTTGAGATTGAACAGACCTTTACGAATTTGATATATATATCCTTTTCACCTTAAAACCCCAGAATTGGTTTTCAAAATCCATGTATCATTTATCGAACATGATTGAAAACTCATAATGAGATCCATAGTCACCATGCATTCTGTAATCTGAAGGTGAATTTTTAAAAAAATCTCTGAATTCATTTTCAATTTCTCAGCATATAGGCGTTTTATGTATGGATCCTTCAAAAACCGAACTAATAAACTCACGCATGCCATCTGGTATTATGGCGATTTCTCAATCGACACAATATATATGACACTTATCCTGGTAGAAAATCTTTCTGCAGTGAAAAGACTCGAATGTTTTGTTTATAAAAAAAAACTTTGCAATATGTTACTAAACTACTTTCTTATGCTTGAATAAAATTATGAACTGATATAATTGTGATTACTCCTTAATATGGTACAGATAGCTTTTAATTGAACACTATCTAATGGCTTTGAATGTCGTTTTAGCACCATTATAAGTTGCTAACACAAAGATATTAAAACCGGTATCATGTTTTTCAAACTTCAAACAATGTCTTAGGTATGTCATGAGGTTGGAAAAATCATCATTTGGAAAGAGCTTGGGTTTTATTCCTCATTTCATCTCGGCCATAGTCGGATTTTTTTTCACAAACAGAATAAATTTCATCAAAATGGGTTATTTCAAAAAAAGAAAAATCATATAAGTAACGAGGTGCCTTAAGGTAGCTCAATATTAAACTACAGTGTCGAATTACTCTCGATTTCTAAAATATTCCAGTTGTAAGACAGAGATGTCTCTTTCATTTATCCCGTACTCTTTTGTGAATTCTCTATATCTTTATACATGTTCAATGATATTTTGAGACTAATATTTCCGATTTATATTTTTTGGAGATTGATATTTTTTTTTCAATAAAAAATTAAATTTTGATGGATATGAAAATTGATACGGCTATATTAATATCAAAGAATATGGATACTTTTAAAAATGTGGGTATGAATGCGATTTTTTTAATCACACCTTACAACACCCACTTATAATCAAGAATAGTTTAAATATCATATAGTTTTTTTCAAGTTTTTTCAATTTAAAATTTTAATCGAATCTGATTTTTCACATCTCTTCCAAAAAATTAGACTTCTTAAATTTAAATATCTAACTTCTGAAAATCTACAAGATATTATATATAAACGAAACCCCCATTAAATGAGAAAAATATAGTTCTACTTTTTATCAAATATCACAACATATAGAATTTTTTCATTCATATATCGTTTATACATGAACTAACCAATTATGGGAAATCAAATAATTAAAAAATAAAATAAAATATATTCCGTGTTTTTATTTTTTATTTTTGGCTATTTATTATACTTTAGCCATTTCTTATATGATTAAAATTTTTGATGAGGAAAAAAAAGTATTTTTTAAAGTAAAATACTTCATATTTTGGAAACTCCTTATATATTTCGAAAATAGATTTTCATAATCTATAAAGGAGATATTTAGAATTGATTGAGATAAATGAAGAGTTTCGTTTTATTTAAAAAATTTCACAGGTTTATAATTTATTTACCGCAATATATATATATTATATTGATTATAACAGAGTATTCGATTTTTACAACATCCATTCTCAAATGATTATAAAAAAAATCCCCTAAGCTATTAGGATAATAACTGATGATAAAACTGTAGCTCATAAGAGAAATGATTAATAGTACCCCATTAATATAGTCTCCCTATCATTATTCTAATAAATCCGTTTTTGAAATTAAATGAGAACTAAAAGTAGATTGATTTATCAATAAAAGGGTAGATGCTCATAGTAATGTTCCACATACCATTGAATTTAGCTAGCAAAAAAAAAATCCCACTACAAAAAAGTTGTTTATGATTTATCTCTGCTAAAATCATATGGAATACAAAAAAAAAGAGAATTAAAATGTCTGAATATAGATTTGAAAAACGCATACTATATTTTAAATAATGAAAAAAGAATATCTAGAAATATAAATTATTATTTTTAGAAATGCTCGAAGAAGTTTTCCCAGGAAGGATGGATAAAATTTTTATATAGATTTTAAAATCATGACCATAAAATCATATTTAAATTTTTCTTTAGATAAATCAATAATTGGATGCTTGGTTTATTTCACAAATTATAGTATAAATATAGAAAGTATAGCGGTAATGGTAACACCCAAAGCTCTATCAGAAGGCTTTCGGTTTCAATCAAGATGCTTATTGATAACACATCAAAACTATTAAGGGCGGATCTCAAGTAATATTTACAAGTATAACATATCTATTAGGTTTTTACCCTGATATCAACATATATTTTAAATAAAGACTAATAAAAGCTTTACCCTATTACATTCAAATTTTTGAGAAAATTGCTTGGTTTATATGAATCATTTATGGCCAATGAATTATTCGTTGCTGTTTCAGTTAGCCAAATTTATACTACACGTTTTTTCTTAATTGATATGAAAGGGGCAAAGTGAGGTTCAATACATCAAATAATATGTAAGACATTCTCAAGAAAGGAACCAAAGCATACAAGAAATTTATATATGAGGTCGTTTATTGTGTTCAGCTGATGTAGACCCAGGTTTTTTTTAAAAACGCATCGAGTTATTTATAAAAAGATGGAAATTATATCCAATTATAGATACTAAACTCATTCAGATATCTAGCACAAGTTCTTATAAGAATTTAGACCGGTATAAGGTTTATAGAATTTTTTATCTTTTACTAAAATGTAATCAAAAGACTCAAACTCATTGTAAAAAGTAAATGCTCGGAATAGAAGTATTTTGATTTAATCGAATTTCCAAGTTTTTTTTTTTTTTTTTACACAGAATTTATAATTTCCAAGTTTTGCGTTGAAATAACAAAGAATGAAATTACTTTTATAATCCCATGTTTTACAAAATGAACTACAATGATATCATTTTTTCAGAAATGACAATTTTCAGAGGATTTTAACGTCACACATATGGATTCAGAGTTTTCATAGCTTCTAATTATTTAATAACGTAAAGCAGATATCCAATCCAATCTACGTTATTGAAACTTTAGGTATCAGAATGTTTGATTATTAAACAAAATTATATAAGAATGGCATAATATTGTTTTTTGCAGAATCCTACCCGAGATAGAAAAGGTATATTCTGATCTTTTTGTCAGTTTTCGAACTAAAAAAAGTATTTATATCATATTTTACTGATGCTTTTATTTAAGAAATTTATAACAACCAAAACAAAATTGGTTTTACTTTATTTCTTATAAAAAATAGAAAATTTCTTTTTAGAAAAGGTCATACTCAAATCCCTGTTTATAAAAGAACAGAAGTTTTTTAAAAAATGGTGCTGCTTGATAACGTTTATCAGAATTAATAGAGTTTAACTTTTTTCTGTTTTTAATAATTAATGTGACGTTAATTATTTCGTCTCCATGTGTTTTAAGTACTCCGATTCGCTAAATAATAATAAATAAATTTGTCAATTTCAGCTATTTAACCGATACAATATTTATTTATTAGTTATAATCAAGGCAACATAAATATAGACCATGAAAATGGCACGAAATGGCCCACCGGTGAAGAAAGAATTAATACTGTAGAGGAATGATATTAAAAAGAATTCAAATTTTTTTATTACCAATTGATTTTCAGTGTAAATCGGAACTAATATTATTATAAATACTTTCAATTAAAATCCGTTTAAACGTACTTGTAATTTACTTTTTTTGAAAATTTGATTTTCTCCCTCGTTTTTATCTCGACTTTTTTTTAAAAAAACTTTTTGTTTAGAAATTAAATCATAATTTTAATATTTAAAAAGAATGTTTAAAATCCTAAAAAAATCATGGGGTTTTCCATTTTTAGTTTTTTATTGTTAGTATTGGAGAATTTAAAACGCGTTATAATAACACAATTAAGAAAGCTATTTTAAATTGATCAAAGGTTGATAACATGTTTTGATAAAGATTTCACATTGTAATCTAGAGATTTTTTCTATTACTTTGAGCTTATTCAAAAAAAAATTCAAATACTCTAAGTAGAGTGTTAAATTTTATGGTTGAAATAGGATGCAAGATTATGATTTCAAATACTAACTAGATAAATACGAGAACTACTATTAAGGTTCGACAGAACCTATAGCGTTTTTAGGTAATGGGCCATCCATTTTAGCTGAGAATAACAGAAAAAACCAGACGGTGAATGGCGAGAAGAAAAAAAGTGAGTATGCTATGAACAGTATTAAGGTCCCCTTGTGTATATATGTAAAACGATGTGGTTGAAGTTGCCAATAAAATCTAATACAGGGCTCCAATAGTACGAAGAATTTTAGTTATAGTAAACAGATGTGTCTCGTCGTTTACCAGATTTGTCGTTAAAATCCTGAGTATTAGAGATATTTCTACTGGTGGAATTCCCTTCCATAAATGTGTTCTTTTCGTTTAAATAAGGATGCGTAGAGTCGAAACCTTGATTCAGAGTTATCAGGTTAACGCTTTCAGAGCTTGAATTATCTTTGGAGGAACCTTGAACATTATATTCATGAGAAAATATGGTGAGATTTCCACCATTTTCTTTGTACTTTTCAGCTCTATTCTTTTCTGATTGACGAGTTTGTTTAAAGGATTCATATAATAATAGGGATTCGGTAATCTGATCGTTTGCGTTTATCAACATATCTAACGAAGAAAGGTTGTTTTTTTAGAGATAGAACTAAAGAAAAAGTCATTTTGAAAGAAGTCTAGTACAGAGAAATAAAATTACCCATAGTTTTTTCATTTTCATCTGGTAAAGTTGGTAAGTAACTGGATATTTGGGCTTTGTAAGTTTCGAGATGGTTGGCAAGATCTTTCATGGTCTCAGTGGACTCGGTATCAAATATATTGACAGTGTTATCTAAGATATCCTTCAAAAGTTCGCAAGATGAGAATGCCTTATTGGCCACATGTTCGCATTTAGAAATATCCTAAAGATATATTAAAATGGAATAAAGCGGATGAAGGTAGATATAAAAAAATCATCGTATTATGAGGAAGAGCTTCTTACCATTGGAGAGACGGACGGATTTAAAAAGTAATCTTGGGGCTAGAATAAGAAAGGAAGCACCAGAAAGTTAAAATAAAAGATGATAGGATGAAGGCGTAATGGCGAAGCTAAAAGAGAGGTAGATGAGTTACCATATTGGGAGCAAAAAGTGTGGGATCGATGTCTCTGGTAGATTGAGAAACTGGTGATATCTTGTATGCTTCATTAAGGTTTTGAAATTCAGAAATTTGAGGCATTTTTTGCATTTGGGTCGCATACATTACTGAAATTGAATGAGTGACATCAGGCCTTAAAATGGTGAATTCCGGACGGGCAGGCAGGAGCTATTGAAAAGCGAAGAAGATGGTATGAGGAGTTGAACAAGACAATTGGAATAAACAAAAAAAAAAGAGCATACTCTTATGTTGGGTTCAGCGCCAGAATTTAATTTTACAGCTTCGATTATTTTCTCTAGAGATACCCGTCTTTCAGGACAATATTCGAAAAGGTTTATCCACAAACCAATCATGGCTAAAAGGGTGCCCCTTACTGTTGGATTAATTTCCTATTTATAGATTAAACGTTTTATTAAAAGAATATATATTGTTTTGGAGAGAAATTGAAGGTACCTTATCAAAAAAGACGCCATTTATTTTTTTGATGTAATATTCAGTAAAAATGACATCTAAAAATATTGAAGAGGAGTATTGAGAGAACATGTAAATATCAAATAGATAGTAATAACCAAATATAGAAATAAGTGGCGAGCAGGTTACCTTGAACAAGCTCGCAATTTTCCACTAGACACTCAAGAATCTATTTGTTAATTCAGGTATTAGAATTATGATATACTAAATTATGCAGTGTATCACTTAAGATAAAAACCTACAGCCAAATGTTTGATGTTGGAAGATATTTTCTTTTTTTTGTTTTGAAATAGTTTGTTTTCAGTCGGGAAAGTTCTGTTAAATATTAAATCGACTACTTCTTTAGCTCTAGTGTTTTAAAGTGAATTTATAAGATTTAAAAACTTCTCGAAAAATCAGACTTCAAGTTTTATAAAAGGATATTTACTTTTCAGCATCGGAATTAGACATAAGCTGAAGGTCGAATATATATGAAATATCATTAACAGCTGAATCTAAATGCGTAGAAACATTGTTTTTTTAAAATAAAATAAAGAATAAGTTTAAGTTTAATTAACTTTAATTACTTAATGAAACTTCTACGGGTGAAGACTTTTTTAAGAGACCGATCATTTCGACTGTAATTTTTCAGAAAATTATGAAGGAAATTGTATTACGTTTAAAGTGGACCTCCTACGTAGAAATCCAGCTGCATTTATAGAGCCCTGCTTTCATGCTATTATAGAAACCAACCTCAGAATATACTATTTGTGAACTAAATTCATAAATGCCAGTAATATCAATGAATCAACTCTTGGAATTTATCCTAGGCAATTTGTCCTGCAGCATAAAAACATTTGACCAATAAAAAATAATCATTCTCGGTTTTTAGCACCATCGCACTTTTCATTGCTTGAGAAGTGGCAAGCACCCAGCCCACTTTAGGTGTGCCAAGTCTACAAAATTATTTCATTAGCTATTTAACTATTGGACTAAGTCATGCACAAGGTATGGATAAGCCATTGGGTTTATACCCATTATTGTCAAGGGAACGAAACTGGGCATTTAACCAATACATATTTATTTTTTGGGCTGATAAAATGATTGATGTGGTGCTACTTCCGGATTTTTAAATCCTACAAATAGAAACTGCAGATGTTCTTTTAATAGCCAACAAAATAATCCAAGGCACTTGTATTTCCGACTCTCGCAAATATCAAGTAGATGCAAATGATTTTCCAGAAACTTTGACAAAAGCTACATTATCCTTTATAGCACCCAAATCTACGCATGTCTCCTATTTGGTTATTTTTTCCCATTTCTATTAGGTGGCCAGTAAATAGATCCAATCAATATAAGTCAAGGAATTCGCCGTTTATAATCAAGCCAAATAAGTGATAATTTTGATTCGCTATTATTTAAGTACTATTGGGATAACAATTGGCATTGAATCACAGGGTATTGAGCCTTGTCGGTTTCATGTATCCATGCACATTTGACCGATTCTTAAGCACACCAGACGTTTTGCCTATAAAAATTTCCATTTCCTTTCTATTAAAAATCTGTTTGTAATGTTAGGTTTTTTATTCACTTTAAATACTAGATTTAGCAAATAGCATAGTGAATATCATAAAGTTGGAAATTTTAACAGTTTTCAAAATTATAGTCGGTTATTAAGCCAATTGTGCATTTAGATAAAATTAGCCTAAAGGGTTTTGCGCAAAAAAAGCATCTGGTATGCCATAGAATCTCCCATTTATGGTTACCCCTTTCAGGGGCAATGGTGCAAAAAATGGCTTTCAATTTATGCTCAATACTATTATTAGTTTAATTTTATTTGTATACCATTGGGATGTTCATATTTTAGATATAATTAGAATCGCAAATAGGGGCAAGGCGCAAAGTTGGTCCCGAAAAGGGTTAAGGCATTTATAAAAGTTTTATTGCAAAGCTATTTGCCAAAACTCACATTATTATACCAATGAGGAACAATTATTGTTTTTGGAAATTCAAGCTAAAAAATGGTATTCATTTCAGACTAATTTTTTCATCTGATTTCAGATTGGATCTCGTAGTAATTATATATACTACTATTGGATGTCCATTCAGGAATGTTAACTTTTGCAAACAAATGGGATGCCAAAAAGAGCTATTGCTGTTGTTGAGTAGTTCGTCCCACAAACTAATACTAAGTACCAAATAGCTGAATATGTTTTAAGTGATCAATCTTTATTAGTATAATTGTATAATTAGAGGAGAGACCAGGATTCAAGAATCCTGTCTCGAAAGACTTGATAAAATAATGCTCTAGAATGAGCATACAAACATTAATATAATATGACCAATAATCATTAACATGCCTCCATGTCACATTATTGGCAGAAGCCCAACCAAAGTGTAACATGCCCATATTTAAACTTTACAATGCCCAAATTTGAAGCCTTGAAAGGGCCAAGAGTATAGAGACTCGCTGGGCTTTGATGATAATTATCCTATAGCTAAGAGGAAGTTACACAATCATAGTCATTTTATTACAAATTCTTGCCATTTATAGTATAAAGCCTAGAAATTTCATGTTAATATTCTGCCAGAACGCATTTTTGCAATTTTTTTAAATCAATGTGTTCTTGGTCATATATCATTCATCCAATACATTTTGGTAAATTGGCATTCCAACAATTCAGATGAAATTGAGTTTTCGAATGAAAAGCTCCAGATAAACTCTCACATGCAGACAAACCTTGGCTAAATCAATCAGCGAATAGTTTTAATAAATGTGTTACAAAGATCAAATACAGAAATAAACTATTTTTTTTCAAATGTAAGAGAAAATAGCTATTTTTTAGCATGACACGGAGTTTGGGGAGCACGTATTACTTTTCAGTCAGAACTATCCACCTATGGTACCTTCACTTAATCTTTCTTCTAATTATTATCTAAATTCAAATTTACTCACGAATAAAATTTATTTATTTATTTTCAATTTTGCCAACTTTAATTCATTAATCAACTTTTGATTTTTTATGAATAAAAACTATGTGAAATGCCCAGTAGGTAGATTGGTGGTAAGTGAGTATTCGTGTTACCATTATCTTGATAAAACATTGGGTTATCAAGTCGATTTTAAAATAAAAGACTATAT
>LSSL01007491.1:0-43399 GCA_001953115.1 Smittium mucronatum | reverse complement strand
TTTTTCGTTTATCAGCGATCAGCGCACAATAAAATGTTTTCATTTATACTTTTTTAATTACAATGATATATTAAAAGTTTATTTTTATACTAAAAAAAATTGGTAATTTATAATTTTAATTTATGATATCAAAGATGTATATAATAATATATAAATGTAAAAAAAAAACCTTTAATCAGTTGAAAAGTTCTTGATAAATAGTTATAATATGGAAAATTCTTCAAATATTGGAAAATATGTAAAAAATCTGTTTTTTACTAGTCACTTTTGTCAGAAAACTTCGGAAATTTTCTACCAAAAAATCTTTGTAAAAACTTTTGATAACTTTTTTTATACATAACTCACACACTTTTAATTAATAATAATTTTTTATCCAAGTGATGCTTTAATCATTTTAAAAATATTTTATTGAATATTTATACATACATACATTTTTACAATTTCAGGTTAAATAGTTAAATTGTAGCAATAAAGATATTATAAATAAAGCGTTTGATTTGATATATATTCTAGTAATCGGGAAAAAATTAATTGAATAGAAAATGATAATTATTAAAAACAAGGCCTCAGCCTATTTCTATGTAAAAAAAAGGCTAGTAAATCTAAATCAGTTCTTTGGATATATGAATGAATGAATGCAATAAATTTTTTTTTCAATAAATCTTATGTGTAAAGTTTTTTTGTTCAACTTAATTCTAAAATTTTCTAAAAATCCTTAAAAAATCTATATTTTATAATCTCATTTTTATCCAAAAATACTGATAAAATCTGTAAAATTTTTATCGAAATTCACTGTTGGATAAAATTTTGTGGATAAAATTTTATTTTTCAGATACTAATATTGTAAATAAAGTGTTCATGCACTCTCAATTAGATAAATTGGTTATAAATAAATGAATTTTTATGACAAAAAAATTATAAAAATATATATTTAATTGTATCTTATAGCTTGTAAATGAATTTTTTTTCTTAGGTTAAGAATGGTGTTTATTTTGCTTGTAGAAAAACGTTAAAACTTTAGAAAAATATCACTTTACTCTTTGAAACTACTTATAAAAGTGAATAAAAATGATACAATGTACCTCCTTTATCAAAGAATAAAAAAAATCCCCCAATAAAATGTTAATAAAAAGAAAATTACATTCATCGAATCTTTAGTTTATATGATAGTTCTAAAAAAATAAATAATAAATTGTTTATTTTACATCGCATAAGGTATTAAATATTTTTTAGATGTACTATTTATCTTTCCGATAGAAAAATTCGGAAAAAAGCACTATCAATATCTTTTATACTCCTGAATTTTCCTCTTTTTTAATAAATAAACTTTTATGTACCATGTATATAATAATATTTTTATTTGAATGCTAAAATTTCTAATTAACCTTAGATTAACTGAAAACCAATTTTTTAATTTTTAACACTTTCATCACATAAAAAAACACAAATAATTTTAACATATTTTGGTAAACTTCATATTAAATGATTTTTTTCCAATTTAATTTTTAATAGCAATAAGATTCCTTGTTTTTAAAAAAAATATTATTCCTTATTGAAGTTATATCCAATTTCTTAAATAAAGAAATTTCAATTCAACATTAAACAGTTAGCCTCAATCCCCAATACTTCCAGCATATTTTCCCAGATTTTTTTCTTTTCATTTTTTTAAATTCAATTCAAGGAAAAAAAATGTATTTAAAATATCCTCCCCCTATTAAAATCTAGAAAAAAAAATTGATTCAAACTTTATAAATATAAAAAAATGTATCATGATTATTTAATAAAAAGTTATTATATTAAAAAACAAACCTCTAATAAAAAAATCCTTAATACGTTTGATAATGATTAGTTAGTAAACTCAATAAGGTGTAAAGTCTCATATCCATAAATATAAAAAATAATTTTTTGGATTTAATCTATATTTGCAGCAAATAATGGAAGGGGAAAAATTATATCTGCCGGAATTTTCCGAACTCTGAAGAAATTTTTCTCAATTTTATTTAGATATTAACGCTTAAAAAATCATTGGATAATTTTTTGAGAAAATTTTCTGAAATTCACCGACAAAAATGACAGATAAAAAAGTTCTTCCCATATTTTCCATCTTTTGAGGAAAAAAACTACATAGCATTTTTTATAAGACTAATGCTTAAAGAAAGATATAATTTGATTGAAAGAAATCGCAGATTAAAAAATAAAAAATAAATGTATGTATCATAAAAAGTATAAAAAAACAATCTAGGTATATATAGGCAAATTTTAAACCAGATTAACAAAAAAATGTTTTAAACTTGATAGAAAAATGGAATAAGTATTTTTAAGATACAGATTTACATTGGTTTAAAAGTATGTAAATATTATAAGCTCCTCTAAAACTATTCAAATGTGGATATAATAGCCACCTTTTAGAATATACTTTAAATAGAAATAGAAATTTATTGATTATTTAAAATTTGGATAATCAATCTATGTGTAGATGATAATAAATAATCCTGAAACCCCCATAAATTTTGAGTTTAGTTTTGATGAATTCTAATAGTCTATGAGGATCAAAATTAAAAAAACCCTAGGGTATAACTTCACCTGAGAAATGGATAGTTTAATCTTTTTTAAATTCTAATTAGTCAATATTATTTATTTTTCGATTCAAACTGGAATGTTTAATTAAATTTTTATTCACTTAATCCGATTTAAATTTTTCAATGAGCCGCTAAACTGATTTTTTTACACTTAATTTGACACATGTATTAATTTTTAGTTTTTTAAAAAAAATATCTGGTTAAAATTAGATCTGATTTTTAAATTAGATTTCCTAAACGACACCTAGTTATGTTTTAGCTAATATAACTGTTTATTGAATAAAAGCTTTTCAATAAAAATCCGACCAAAAAATTAATACGTAATATTTTTTTTTAGTATAAACAAATTTATGTGGATAAATATGTGCAATTTACTCAATTTTCATGAGATGTATGGTTTTTGAGTGCAAAAATATACGCCTGGAAATACCATTTAATTTCTTTTAATTTCTGAAAAAATCTGGGAATTAGCTTAAGCATCTTTCAAACAGGAAATCAATTAATAAAGCTAAAAATATTTTTATTTACAATTTTATTTTAAAGCTGAAAAATTGATTTTGTTAAAAATCATATTTAAATTAATAGTTTTTTTCATCAAATACCCTTAACGGTTATAAAAAAATCCAAAAAAGAAAACATGAAAAACTAAATTTTCGAATTAAAGTTTATTATTTTAAGATATTAGGTTAAATCTTGAAGATATGTTTAAACTCAATTCCCTTAATTCTATTTTAAGCTTATTCATTAATGAGGATATGTGTAAATTCAAAGTCAGTATTCTCAATTATCACATAATTTAAATAGTAAAAAAAATCGATTAAAAATTTCGAATTTTGTTGGCAAGACTAAAAGTAATGAAATTCAAAAGAATTTATTGAGAAACATGTCATGATGTGAGTGTATTGATAAATATAAAGGTCTTTTAGAAATAGGAGGATAATGTGTATGTTAAACTATACTTTTTTAATTTTTTTTTTCAGTAATCATAATAGTTTAAATTCGATTTATTATTCTGCATTTTTTACAATTAAGAGGAAGAAAATCAATTTAATGAATTTTTGGGGTAAATTTTCTCATATAATTTTTAAATTAAAAAAAACCATCTTCATCATGATTCTTTATAATGACAACGCATGTTTTACATCTAAAAATATCTAATGGTATGTAAATTAATGAAAATTTAAAGATCGTTTAATTGTTTTATTTAATATTAGAAGCTAGAATTCGCAATGAAATATCCAAAAAAGCTAATAATATGTGAAATAACTACATTTGCAAATGAAAGCTAAAAAATACAAGTGACATCTAAATGGGCCGGATATTAAAATTAATGGATGGTTTATTTTGATCAAGTGATATTTGTCTTTGCTAAGGATTGACAATTAATAAATAGAATCAAGAAGGTTTATTTTGGAGTAAGAACCCGAACCTTTGAGAACTGAGTTCATAGTTTTGTTCCAAGGGCTTGGACCCTGTTCTTTTCTTGAGAGGATTTTAGGAAGGCACCTCATATCGTTCTAATATTATCTGTCGAGAGTTTTAAACTAATAAGCATAAAGTCCGGATAATTAAGACTCTAAAAGGAACAAGATGCTCAATTATATCATGAAGATTACATCAGCAATGCCCCAAAACATTAAATCCAGGAGTATTTTAGCACATGAGGTTTGTTTCAATAAATTCATGTAAGCTAAACGCACAGTTTGAGGAAGAATCTTTTCTTTTAATTAATATTTTTAGAATTCAGTTATAATGGTTGAGCTGGATTGTCAATGTGAAGCGTTTTTTTTCCTTGATAAAGAATTAAACAACATCTTAATTTAATTTTGGGTAACTAGTATACTTGAAGTGACGTCAGTTGGGGAGGAGAGGATTCCTTTTTGGTACTGGGTATGTATTTCGTTTGTTAAGATATCCAACCAGCTAACCAGATGGGCTGATTCAATTTATTTAAAATAATAAAATTGATAGAGGTAATAATCACAATTCCTCATTGATTTTTTTAGTGCTCCTATTTTACAATAAAATTGCGTGATCTAAAAATTGAATTAAAGTCGGATGATAAAATTCAACACATTGCTGCTATATTCGCGAATAAAGCATAATTCAACCAATTGATTTTTTTTTCCAATTTAGCTGATTTTGATGAAATTAAACGGATTTCTATCTGCTAACGAACGAAGAAAATTGCCGAGAGTTTAAATTTTGCGAATTAATCTGAAAGGGCATATCTATGAATTTGGAAATTCGGTCAGTAAAACAAGCCGAGCCGAATCTTCAAAAATACTAATAAATCTCGCTCTTGTCAAAATCGATTTTGAATAATTACACTATTCAGTTCCCTAGGAGTTCACTTGGTACATTTCTACCAATCAACATATCTAACTATTTGACATTTTAAATGTAATATATGCTGAAGGGCTAAAAACCAATCGCTTCCAAGACCTTTTATGGACCATTCCCCCTTCAAATACACCAAAAGATTCGATTTTCGGCAAGAATCATCCATTTCTTATGTATGCTATATCTTTTGAATTCAGCCATTCATTAGCAGTAAGTCGGTTTCCTAGTTTAGAAATATGGGCGGAATAAGAATAATTAGACTGTTACTTGGTGAATCAAAATAATAATGATAATTAATTAGACGTTATCTTACAATAAAATTCCGAGATACAAAAAAACAAAAAATAATATATTCAGTTTATCAATATTGGCATTCGGCGTGAGGTTCCGTTTTGTGTAACATTTTATTAAATTTTATTAATTTGGCATCATTTTGAGCTCTTCTGTACAAAATATGATTGGGGCAGACCAATGGTGCTTCCTCTTTAAAAAGGTCTAGATTAAAGAATAATTCCGCATGAATTTGCGCAAATAAGGAGTTTGGCGCATTGTGAAGGCATGAGTGAGTTCGCAAACACCACGCCCAATCCGTTACACATCAGATACCACCATTCGATGGCATTGATCTAACGAGCTCCTTTTACTTTTTTGACAGAGTGAATGATCGTAATGCTTAGCTGGGACATCGGCTATACCCTCCCTAAGCGGGCTTGAAAAGCTCTATAAAGAAGTTTGCTAATGCTTTGTCAATTTTATCTAAAATTTTTATTTTTATTTTTCCAAGGGTTAAAGCTTTACAAAAAAGTAAAAGCATAATTAATTAAACTATTTAAAAAAAAGAGAGGGGGGGTATGTGTTTATACGTGATAAGCCTCATCAATCTGTTCAGTTAAGCTATTTTCAACAGCTCGTCTTTGGAGCTTTCCAGCAGCAGTGAGCATGCCATTGTCTGAATTCCATTCTTTCTGGTCAATTACGACATTGCTTACTGTTTGGGATTTTACGTAATGGTTTTTTTTAGCGATATCGAGAAGAGATTTAAGAACGGCTGATCTGGCACTTTCGCTTGACACGAGCTGGGACTTTTCCGTGTTAGGGTCCATACCAACGCAGGCTGCTAGACGCTTGGAGAGTTTATCGTCAATCGCCACAATTGCGATTGGTTGGGTTTGATCAGATTTCGCGTGTATACATATATTTTGGACATATGGGCTAGTCACATAGGCTGATTCCAGCTGCTCAAGCGCAATATATTCACCATTAGACATTTTGACAAGATTTTTGAGTCTGTCAATGATTCTAAGCTGGCCATCTGGTGTCCACTCCCCAATATCCCCGGTTCTGAGCCATCCATCCTTAGTAAAGGTTGATTCCACATTTGGTGGATCGATCAGGTAGCCCGAGGAAATAGATGGGCCCCGAACCCATACTTCACCTTGGCCTTTCTCACTGTCGTAGCCAGCATCAGGAACGCTAACGAGTTTGGATTCAAGGGAAGGGATAGTAGGTCCCGTTTTAGTGAGGCCAAATGAATGGAGGGTTTGGATGGCAATAACACCGCATGACTCAGTCATACCATAACCTTGTATTATTGGGCATAGGAGACATGATAAAAGTTGTTGAGTTTCAGGAGAAATGGAAGCACCGCCTGAAAGAGCCAGACGCAGTCTGCCCCCAACAATCTGTTTAGGTTTAGAGAATAGGTAACCCTCATGCATCCAATTGGCATTTTCAGGGTTGGATGCCATGCGAGACCATTTAAATTTAAGGGCTGAATAAAATATCTTGGAAATCAAGGGTCCTTTGCTGTTGATTTGATTTGTTATTTCCCTTGCAATACCGTTCCATACTTGTGGAACACCTGCCATTAAGGTTGGTTTAAGTTCTTCCAAATCTCCTAGGCATCCGTGTACCATGGAGGTGGTTAAAGTCCTAGGGGAACCATAGCCCACCTTCAAACCAAAAGAAAACATTGCCATTTCAACGGCGAATTCTAGAATATGAGCAAGAGGTAGATATCCGATAATAACGTCGTCATCACGGAAAGTATCAATCATGGCGAGCTGAATGCCACCAATAACAGAGCATACGTTTCTATGCTTGATTACTACTCCTTTAGGTTTTCCAGTGGTGCCAGAGGTGTACATGATTAGAGCTGTAGAGTCTGGAGAGGGAGGAACATCTAAGGATTCGTCCAAAGGAAAAGTTTGAGACTCGGGCTGATCGACATTGGCTTTGCCGTTGTTTTTGGTGGGCGCTTGGTAATTAGTTCCAAACTCAATTATCTGCTCCAAAGAAAATATTTTTTTGCCCTTAGAGTTAAGCAATTCAATAGACTGTTCAACTGTTTGAGAAACGGCAGGATCAAATTTATCAATTTCACCGGAACCAAAATAAATAATAGTTGATAGACACTCAGATTCACAAGCAACTTTTGTAGCAGTTCCGATCAAATCAATACGGGTAAATAGAGCTTTAGCGCCAGTCTCGTTTACAGAAAAGAGAAGACCATCAAAACCCAAAGTGTCATAAGCAGTGGCAACAGTAATACTTTGTCGCATACATGAAATAAACATGGTAAGCCATTCTGAGGAAGTGGGAGCGAACATTTCGACAATGTCGCCAGGAGACAGATTCACCTCGTTGGAAATTAAACCGCGAGAAATAAGACAAGTTTTCTGCCATAGTTGCTCGTAAGTCATCCACTTATAAGGAGACATAATGTTATAGTTCCACTTTTTAGTTTCATATTCTACACCTTTTTCGGAACTCAGACGATCTTTAAGTTTGACTACAAGTGATTTTCTTTTTGAGGCTTTGTCCAAAACAGGTACTGGTTTTGGGATTTTCTTCTCAACAACATCTATCCCGATAAGAGTTCTTTTACCCAAACACTCCTTTTTAGAGAATTTTTCAACTGCGCGCAAGACTGTATTATAGAGAGTAAAGTTCCCGCCCAGTTTCCATTCACAATCAACTAGCTTGTCGGGAGATTTGAAATAGCGTTTTGTTTGTCCAGAACCATCAGAGCCAGTATAGTCCACAGTCCAGTGGCTAGGATTACTGTCGTTAGGGCCGACTTCGTACATTTTCTTAAATAGTGAGCTATTTTAGTTTCGGAAGAAATATTATCTATTATAAAAGCCCCAGGAAGAATAACAGTGTTTTTATAATAGCACAATAAAGGCTTTGTATTAATTTTTTCTCTTTTAATCAGATCGAAATATGGTGTGCTATGTGATAGAATTGTCCAAAAATAGAATTGGTAGTGGTTTTGTTTTTTTATACAAACATTTAATTATCCATCTTTATTCTTTTCATGGCTTTTTTTAGATTATTTACCAGAAATGATTTGCAAGTCATGCAGAGGTGGACGGATTATATTCCAAATGGTTGGATCAGTGGCATTCAAAACACAAACAAACAGAGGTAAGAAGCAGGATAGGTTGCCATGCATACAAATCCAAGGGTTTACTCATCAGATTAGTGGACCAGCCACACCAGTCTGACCAATAAAATTCACATATAGTTGTTAACTGGTTTTTTTTTTTGGCTTGAAAATTTTTGCTGCAATGCAATGCCGGTAAAATCCAGGCCAGAAAAACATGAATAGAACAAGAATTCATACAGAGAACCCGACCACCCTACCTGCAATAAGGATTATCCACTGTGCTGTTTAGTTGTAGTCCTAAAACGAAAGTAGTCTGCATTTACAATCTCGCGTATCATCCCACTACCTCACCCTCGCTTTCACCTCCTAAACAGATTTGTTCAAAATAGTTATTTTCCTTGTCTGCTGATATATTAATAGATTGCGAATCCATAATGATTTATAATGAAGATTCTGTCTATTCATTTGAAAACTCGAACTCATCTCCCATTGACTATCAACAAGCACACTAAATCTTTGAGCGGCTAGGCCAATGAGAATTTGTGATTCGTTGGTGTTAATTAGACGGGATAGCGACGTTCTTGTAAGATGACAAAAAAATGCCAAATATGGTGAATCTGGAATTAGATTGAGTAATTTTTTTATGCGATTTTTTTAAAAAACAAACTCCGGAGGAAACAGGTGCCTAATTGAATGGGTTTCTGTAGTTTTTTGTAGATTTAAAATAATCGGTCAGGTACGGAGTTTGAAAATTCTAATGTCAAACCACTAAGATTGCCTATTTTTGACATACCAAAATATACTTCCTAAACTACCAAAACCACTCTTATCTATATATAAATATTGGGCTTTTTATATATACACATTGGCAAGTAGCTTCTTTCCATTAGTTTAATTGGTTGTAGTTTCCAAAATATAAATCAATTAGGGAAACGCGTATTCTTTCCCTTGATCTAATTATAGCTTACAAAATGCAAATTAATTTGATTTAATCTCAGGAATTTCCATTTACAGTATTTATTTTGCGGTTACGTCAGCATTTTTGATATTTCGATACATTTTTTTTAAATGGAAAATAATTGCATAGCGTGTGGAAAGTGGTTGAATATATTTAATAGACTAGAATCACTATTTTAACTGCAAAAAAAAAGCCAAATTTTGCGCAAAATAAAAAATATCCGTTTTATTTAATGAATAGCACTTTAGGGTCCTTTTTACACCTTCAAAAGAAAAAGTATACACTTCCAATAATATGCTTGATAGAGTATAAATTGGAATCGTGGTCGCTAATTATTGATCCAATTAATCGTTTCTGATCCTTTATTTTGCTCGAGCAATTCTTTCATGTGAAAATGCTAAAAATTGTAGATGTTTTTACAAATAATAGATATATAAAATCATTTATTGCTGTTTTATAAGTTGTTTGTACTAAGTTCAGCCATTTTTAACCTAGCCTCTATTTTGGCTTCTGGCGAATAAAAAATGCAGTTTGATGGCTAAAGATAAT
The DNA here is from genome assembly GCA_001953115.1 of Smittium mucronatum. NCBI lineage: Eukaryota > Fungi > Kickxellomycota > Harpellomycetes > Harpellales > Legeriomycetaceae > Smittium > Smittium mucronatum. The sequence continues at coordinate 33,579 of LSSL01007491.1, read as the reverse complement.
ATATACATATTTTCTCAGTGTCACAAGTTTCAAGCCAATGAAAATTGATCAATATGTCTTTTTCATGGTAATACAGATTGAAAAATTCCGACTTTGACTATAAATACAAAGTATTTTTTCTGTCGCACTTTGACTCTTTTGGAATAGAAAAGAGAATATATTTTGCTTTTAGTTCACACAGTTTGTATGCCTCATAATTCATAATTCATAATTGGCTTAATTTATTTATTTTTTATCAAATAGGATGTTTCAATACGAGTAATGAGGAGAACTAGGCAGTTTCGGGCTTAGTGGGTATCATGCGCAGCTAGTCCTTTTAAGGACCTAGATTTGTTTTTGGCTCCGACATGTTTTATTTTTGCCACCTTTATTTGAATAAATAAAAAGAGTGACCAATGAATTGCATAAAATCGGATTTCATACTCCATTTATTATCATACGTTAATTTTAAATTGTGGTTTATTTTTGTGCTTTTCGGCTTTGGAAAGATTTATACGGCATCCTTGTTTTTTTAGTGCTAAAAATATACAAAATTTTCCGAAATTGGGGCTTATGCCGCTTTTCTGTAATTTAACATCTAGATAAAACGTTTACTGATGGTTATTGGTAAACACTGACCTTCAGCCCCCCTAAAAATAATTCTGATGGAGCTGTGGGGAATTAGTATATCGGTTCGTAAATAGCCATTCCATTCTCAAATACAGACTGACTAAAGGGTTTTTTGTTAGGTAGCAGGTTTAAAATCGGGTATAATAGCAATATTGTGTCGGGAGGTTGGATATATTGTAATCGGAAAAGAATGTTCTTTTGCGTTAGAATAATATAAGCGACAATGCATTATACCGAATTTCTGAATCATAACAGAAAAATAATAGCCATACCCAATTACCCATACCCAAATTTTCATTTCCCCCATTCTAATCAGAAAAAAAAAACATAAAAGATTAATAGAAGAAATTGGAAGCTGAAAATAATCGATTTGAACAAATAATCTTCAATCATGATTGGAATTTTGTAGTGGGAGCTTTATGGTACGCTTAGTCATCTCCAGATAAACTTATAGAATTTAAAGTATCATGACGAGAAATGACATAACTAAACTTGTTAGACCATATGGAGAAAAGGGAAATAGTTAGAATAGTTAGAATAGGGCCCGAATATTTATAGTTTGGGTAAAATCATCAAGATAAAAGTCTTTTTTTGAATGATGGAAGTATAATACCATGGTTAAAAATGACGTTATTTCACAATAAAATTCCGTGATAAAAAAAAGAAAAGAAAAACACCGATTTTAGTAACTAAAATGGCGTGTGAACCAATACCTCTATAAGCTTTATTGAAATTATTGTAATTGCAAATTTATCAATTTTCGTGAGGGGGGGGGGGGATTTGTGTCTCGGAATTTTACTTAAAATATACAACCCTCATGTGAATCAGAGGGGTAGCCAAATAAGGCCCATTTCTACAAATCTACATCGTCATCCACCTTCTCTAATTCAAATCATTGTTCCTTATAAATTTATGTCACACTTAACACTTCTAATCGAATAAAATAGTGTGAATTTTAAATTATCGTCAGTCCATCATTTATGACAATATGCTTAGATGCTTTTATTTGCTGTTATTTAAACTTTTATCCGACAATTATAGTAATTGAGCTTTTTTAATTTTTTTTATAGAGAAAAATTTATTTCCAGACAACAATTGAGCATGTTAAAAAAAATGCACTAATGAAACATACGTCTTAGCATTACTGGCTTTGACTAAAAGAAAATGGCCATATTTGGAATATAGACCTCGTTTAAAAAATTCATATTAGCTTTTTTATCTATGAGAATGCCAATTACAAGACATATTATTAATGAAAATTAAATGATAGTCAATTTATGTGACTACTAATCTATATGCGAGTAAAGTTGCAAATCATCAGCATTTAAAAACCGAAAAACATCGAGTTTATGGGTTTATTTCGTGTGCGTATACTTGAATGAAAGTAGCATTGTATTCCAATATCAACAGGCGCCCTAATCACCTTGTATTACAATCAAATCTCTTTAAATCTATGTCAATATTAATCGACGTGTCTATTTTTTTAAGCAATAGGACAGGAAGGATATTATTAATTTACTGGGTCCTCAGTTCCGATATTTCTCTGTATTATTATTCGGGAAAATTATTTGCTGATAGCCTGTGAAGAAACATTCTTGTTTCTGGGGATAGAAAGACCTACATAACGTTAAAGATATGTAAGCTATTCCGAATTAAACGTGTTTTTTATATACTAATAAACCCAATCTAGAATTACACCGCCTATGAAATCTTCTAAAAGAAACCGTAGATTTCGGAATATTAAACTGCTAAAGTCCAATCGACACTGTATCGCTCTAGTTTAAACAAATTTACACATAACTCACTCTTTTCTTATTCTATTGATCCCCTTTCTACTCTTTGTCCAAACCATATTTAATGGATAGTATTTTAAAGTTTGAAAGAAAAAGGTTTCATTTTGTGAATCATGGAGCCGAGAAAAAAAAAGCTTATACATTTTAACACCTAAAGAAAAAATGGGGGGTGAGGGGATGGAGGAGAGTGGATTAGATAGTACCCTATATGACAATAGTGTGTGGAATTAGTCCTTGTGCAACAGTGAAACAAACTATTGACATGTGTTTATTTATTTAAAACTGTTGACATTTATTATACGCTCTTAAATTAACAAGAAAAAGAGCCGAGTTCGTTTCCTTTTACAAAAATGGAGCTTTTTCCGGTCCAATAAAAAGATCATCTGATAAAGTCTCAACTCTCTTTCCAATATTTCGCGAATGACATCAAATTTGCCTTTCTTATCTAAAAAAAAAGGAAATCATTTACGATGAATATACTCCTTGTCATATCTCCAAAATCTGTATATAAACTCACCAATGTCTTCATCATATAGCTTTTGTAAATCATTAGATTGTCTTTTCTGAATATAATTATCGAAAATTTTGGTTTTCTTGGATAAAATTCAGATATTAGCATAAAATCAGAAAAACAACAATTTTTTTTCTCAGACCCCTTCCCAGTCTGAATATCACCAATAAATCATATTAAAGCTCCACCTCTACTTGGAATCAAAGACACCTTTATAATACCAAATCAAGTGTTTATAAAGATAGAAATGTTATCGAATACCGATTTTAGCTCAAAAAGTCTTAGGGATATACCCAAATATCCAAAGGAGGATATATCAGAATACGATGAATAGTCATAAACTCTTTATCGCAAGCCAGAGAAACGGGCCCCGCTCTAGCAGAACGGCTCAGCTTTTCTTCAGATGCCTTTCTTTTATCTTCCACAATAACCCGTTTGCCTGGTGGTCTGGGAAACTGGGCTACTTGACTGAAATCTTGAATATAGCGAAGATATACCCTCGAACTTCCTCTCTCTCTTTTCTGTACAAAAACCACGTTTATTTCTTATATCTTATCGTTTTAACCAGATTACTATATACTAAAGTCGGAGCCATTATAATACCCTGTAGCAAAATCTTTAATAAATAATTTTAATTTTTTTAAACTGTGTTTTAAATTAACTTCAAATTCCATTTACGTATTAAGTTGTAACAGCTCTTTTTTGGAGATAAAATTTAATTTCGAAATATTTTTTAATTAGAAAAGAGATGGGGAAAAAAATAACTAACCCTTACCCGAAATAGAGGTAAAGGTGAGCTCCCCATGGTTATATCATCCCTCATAGGAATTTGATTTGTGTTTGGGGATAAAAACAAAGTCATCCGGAGTTGGGCCTAGCATCATCTCGCTGATTTTAATCCAATCGGCTACATTTGTACTGGCCATCAACGTTTCCAATTCGTTGCGGCCATAATAGGCTGGTGGTCTTTGGTTCATTTTAGCTGGGAGAACTTCAAGCAAACCTACCGGAACATACCGACACAGAAAAGACTGCCACTCCAGCAAGTATCTTCTAGTATGATTAACGCCCTTAATAAAGAATGGAAAAAATAAAATTTCATATATTGGAATAAAAGAATTAAAATTAAAAGAAAGAATTATTAAAGTAAAAAATAAAATAAAATAACAATTATACAAGAAATGAAAAAATAAAATAAATTATTAAAAATAAAAAACAATCTTACGATATCATCACTCCCCCAATGCTCTAACCCGTAGTTGCAAAATTTCTTCAGCAATTCTAATCTTTCATTTGAGGTTATATCCCATACCTTTCGTTCTTTTATCTCTTCGAAAATCCATGGTTTGATAAGAGCACCTCTATGGGAAAAATTAGAGTATGATCAATATTAACAAAAGTATATAATAACCCTTTCCCCAACATACCTTCCAATCATTATCCCATCAACTTTGGTTTCCTCCATCTTTTCCCAATAATCCTCCCAAGAAAACACATCCCCGTTCCCTGTTTACATTATAAAATACAATTCAACTATATATTATGTATTTTATAAGACAATAGAAATGAAAATACCAAAAATCTGCATGTGTTTTGATGATTCCTTTACTTGCTTTATGTAATCCCAATCAGCCAGCTTGCTATATCTCTGTTGCCGAGACCTTCCATGAACCTACCAAATATTGCAATTAGTTTTTTCATGAAATAAATATTCTTTAATACAATCTTACAATCCCAAGTTGGATTCCCATTTCGTCTAGTTTTTGGGTTACTTTAATTGCAATTGGCTGCTTGATGCTAATTCCAGTGCGGTACTTTACCGTCATCGGGAAATCAGTAACCTAATTGATGAAAATATAATTCTATTTATCTACTATTGATATTTGCAATTAATTCCTTGGAAGAAAGAGGTGATATTATTGGCTAAAAAAATTGTATTCAAGGAAATAAATATTCCTTGAGAAAAGATGTATGTACCGTGGAAAATATTTTCCGGTAAAAAACAAATGTATGTGCTATGAAACATTTTCCGGTAAAAAAATTTATTTACCATGGAAAACAAAAAGATACATAAATGACTTACGTTATTCATTGCATTTATGATGCCGTACATCTTGTTTGGGGTTTTAAACATGCCGCTTCCACACCCCTTTTCATATACCGAATCTATTGGGCACCCAACATTGAGATCAATAAAATCGACATTGCACTCATTGTTGATTAGCTCCGAAGTGTTCACAAGCTGCTCAAAATTGTTTCCGCAAATCTGAACCCCAAAAATGTCTTCAGAAACATGCCGCCTTAAAAGGGCCCATTCGCCATTGGTTCCCTTCAGGATATTTCCAGCCATAGCCATTTCGGAGCAAGTGATGTCTACGCCGTACTCTTTACATATCCTTCGAAATGGCATGTTTCCCACTGTTGTCAATGGAGCTAGGTACGTTTTACCTATAAAATCAATGGGCTTTTTCTTCACTGGCCTAGTTTCTGGATCAAACCTCTTATTTTCAGCTGACATCTCATTTAGCCCCGAGTCATCTCCGCCGTAGTTGTTTTTCTTTGCGTCCAACAGTTTTCGCTGTTCATCAGATCGGCTGAAATCGTACTAGACCAATTTTATTTATAGTTAAAAAATTTAGCTTAAAGTGACATTAGATTACATTAAATGCGATGACATGACATGACATGAAAAGGCGGATATACTTTTGAATAATATTATACCTTCTTGGCTCTAAGAGCTTTGCGAATATCGTTAGATAAAAAATTTGTTTGAGTGACAATATCTTTGCTAGCTAGTTCTTCATTAACAAGTTGCTTCCCATCGGGTAAAGTATGACAGCTTCCAGCTCTGCACTTCACTCCTTGAGGGCATCTAATGTGTATTTTTTTGACCATTTATAAATATATATATTTAATTTCAATAATGAATTATATTTATTCTATATCTAACAGATCAAAAAGAGGCAAGAAAATATTGGAATTCTAAGGATTGAAAAGCTAACCTTCCAAAAGCAGTATAAGCAGGGCATTCTTTTAAAATATCAGCTGGCTTGCTCGCAAGGTATTTTGCAAGATCATGGCTTTTTTTGCAGCTAGCAAGAATAAGTAAATACATATATATATATATACAAAAAAAATTATAAAAAATAAAAAAATTCTTACTTTTCGTTCTCGCACTTTTTACCAAGAGCTATGGATTGGCATAACTATAAAATAAATATATAGGAAGAGCAATTAGAATGAAATGAACCTGTTTATTCACAAAAAAAAATATTTTAAGGGAAATAAAAAATAAATGTATAAAATATGATACGCAAAAAAATGTAAAATATACAAATCTTATCTAAAAAAATAATGGTATTTACTTTTTCAGAATCAGGTACTCGCACTGGATTCATGGACTTCATTCTATCTTTATTCTGTCCTCGCTTTCTTTTGTTTCCTGAACCTTCATTTTTCCAACCATCTTCGTTCTTTAAACCATTTTAATTCAAAAGCACCATAATTTAATACCAACAGAAAAAAATTTTGGGACCAATTCCCCGAAATAACTTATACAATTTCAAAAATATACTGATTCTCGATTACTTGATCGTCCCCACTATGGTATTCTGATTGATGATCGTGGATTTCGCTGACAGGCTTCAGAAATCTATAAGGAAGGCAAGTTGTATGATGATCATTAATATTCAATCCAGCAAAAAAATAATAAATAGACTAACTCTTTTTTTATTGGTGCTACTCCATCCATAGCTTGTTTCTACAAATTTTTTCGAAAGTAACCAATTTTGCTGAAAACTTCTAGTGAATTTGTAAAAGTTAGGATATTCAAACGTTAAGAGTACAATACGCTTGTTTAGTGAAAAATATTGCTGATCAATTTTTTTTCCAGGATTAAAAGTAGAGGATCATTTACTATATTACCTTAATAATTGTTCCTTAAATCAAAATAGTTCAATTTCAATTGATTTGCAACTTTTCTATTGGTAGATTTTGATTAATGTATCGTATATTATAAATTACAAGTATCCTTTTTTGGTAGGCTTTTTTATATCCTATAGTTTATTAATCATTTATCAAATTCTATTGCACTTATTATTCTGGCAGTTCTTAATGCCCTTATACATCTATAAATGTGCTATCGTAAACGGTAAACGAGTTCGATTTTAAAATCAAGCGTATCTCTATTACAATAAATACACTATTTATTATATACATTTTTTAAATGAGTATACGTCTATGTTTATTCCTCAACCAACCATTAAAATATATATAAAGTATATTAGAGGATTCAAGCAACTTTTACCTAAAACTATTTGGGAAAATACTAAGCGCACTTTGATTATTTCGCATAAAAACATTTAACAACTATGGTACTTGATTATTATATTATATATTGTAATATTCGAGAGCAATCTCTAAATTATCATATCCCAAACAACCATAATATTTACATTTTTCGTATTTGTGATTATCATTTGTTTTTTTGAAGGTGTGGAGGAAGACTATTTCGCTTTTATGGATCATTGATTTTAGTCTATTCTTTTTCTTTCCATAGAAAATTCCATAGCTAGATCCAGTGTATAGGTAGTTTATTATCATCTTTCATTTTTTATACTCTCACAAAATCCCTTTTGATCAACGATTTTAAATGGGTCTCGATTTTTGATGCATAATTTGGAATAATAATAATTTGATGTCCACTCATCATCTCATTGCCAAAATTAAAACTTCTATATTTACTCGGAAGCTTCAATAGCATAAATTTTATATTTCTAGAAGCCTAAAAAATAAAATAAAATCGTTTTTATGGTGAGATATTTCTTAAATAACCTCTAAAGCTCATCATTTATTGCCAAACAACTTACAAATATGTCTCTCCGCACGAAATTAGATCCTATAATTTTAAAGTAACTACAAAAATAAATACCTTTTTCAAAAAAAAAGGTTCTAGAATTTTAAATCGTAATAATTTAAGGTTTTCATAAATTAAATGATCTTCCTATTGTAAAATTCATTTTTTTATTTAAAAAATTTTCAATGTTAGCTTTTTTTTATATACGTTAATTTAATAAGCAAAATGTATTACTTTAATCATGAAAAGAAGAATCCATCTATAAAAAAGAATTCAATATAAATAAGGGGTATTGGAATTTTCTTTATCTATACCGAAATTTTTAGAAAGCCCGATTTGCAAAACATACACAAGTTTATTGTTCTTTCCTATATACGTATTAGATCTATTGAACACCCCCCCCCCATCACACATTTATTCAAATGAAGCTTAGTTTAAACTCGATTCTGGCCAATGCTATATTGCTTAGCTCTATTGCTGCTGCTTCCCAACAGCCAATGGAACCACAAGCAAAAAACAACGATGGTCAAACTCAACAACTTTCAGAGCAAGAAAAATCTGAACCCTTAAACCTCGAACTTGCTGAAAAGGACATCTTATCGGATGAAATGAAAATCGAAAACCTCTTATCAAAAATCGATTCCAATGAAAACTATGAATTCAATAAAGATGAACTCGCTGAAATAGATCAAATATTGACTAATGCCAACAAGTATATTGATTTGGAAAACAAACTAGAAATTATGGATAACGACCAATCAAATCCCCAAGCTGATGATTCTCAAGATGTTTACAATATTGAAGATTCCAACCTAAATGTCGAGGAATCTAATGGCGATCAAGTCCTTGATAACTCAAACATGAATGCAGAAGAACTTAATTCTGACCAAATTCTTCGTGATTCAAATATGGAAGTCGATGACGCTGATAAGGCTTTGCTTGATGAACTTGAAAACGCTTTAAACGATGAAGATCATGATCAAATCAATGATGATAATTCACTGAATGCTGATGGAAGCAATCCCACTGAAAAAGCATTTCCAGCTCTAGTTCCAGATCAACCAGATATTCTTGAGGACTCTAAAAATGTTTAGTTTTTAGAACTGATTTTTATTCTTGCATTTTTAGAAATAAATTTAGAAAGTACATCATAAAATTGTTCAATGAAATTACATTATTGCTTATATCCATACTTTAATTATTAAAAACACAATCAAATATACCTTATTTTAGTTAGAATATTAAATAGCTTTATGGTATTTATTTTTTCATTTTTTCTAAAAACGAATTCCGAACAACATGTTCTTAACTACACCAACATAATATAAATACCTTATCTTCTCTATGTTATATTAATCTGTTTCGTGAGCTTTATATATTAAAATCTGTTTACTAATTAGTATTCTAAACCTTATTATCTATATTTTTGGCTAAATTAAAAAATACTTGGCAGGTTTTCAGGGGATTAGCATCATAAAAAGATGTTTTTTATTAGACTTCACCAAATGTTTAAATTGACCTGTTACAAGAAAATTTACAACAAACACTTATCAAAACAATCGCTATACTCCATTGAGTTTATCAAAAATTAAATTAAATTAAACCTATTGTTAAATAACTCTTTTTGAAAAAAAAATTGAGCATATTTTCTCCCATTATATAATTTAAAAAAATTAGAAAATTATAAATCACGCTTCTATATTTATATGATTAGCCAAAATAAGATACCATTGGATTTTTTCAAATCAAAGACACACTCAGCCCATAGCGGATTTATATTTTCTATTTATATTTCCAAAAATGGCGAAATAACTACTAATTTCTTATTGTTAACAATTTCTGTGTATTTAGTTATAATAATGCAAGTGTGTATATTTTTAAATTGTGATACATTTTCCCGGATTTATTGCAAGAAAGATATTATTTCACTATAAAAAAAGGCCTTTTATATATGTAAAATTTAGAATAATGCTTTTCGGCCAAAAAAGTATTAATTATCAATTCCCAAAAAAATAATAAAATACCTTTAGTTTTCAGGTAAAAGCGTACAATATTCGAAAATAAGGGTTTTAAAGTCTCAATACTAAAAATTTACTGTAATTTTTAGTAGTTGAATCAATTTAATGTTTTTTTCATTTCTCCCAAAACATCATTATTCAAATCAATTATATTAATTTAAACCCGTTTTCTAGCAGATTATTTTATTGCTAATCTCATTTCATCCAGCAAAAATCCATTAATTCAAAATCGAATATTTTTTCTATTAATTCATGAAAACGCATATATGAGATATAATAAATTATTTCATCGCAAGGTTGAGTTTATATTTATACATTCTATTTCAGAAGAATTTTAAAAGTATTTTAAATCACATTCCTTGCCATCATACTCAAATATTTTAATATAAAACGCTATATTTTGATATTATTAGTAAATTTCTACTAAATTGATAAAAATCTACTATAATAAATGGTATCAGCTATATCGGACTAAAATTGTTGCAATTTTAAGCCGCTTTTGACTAATATGCAATTTCAAATAGCATCCTTGTTATTTTATTGAATTCTTTTTCGATTTTTTATTATTAAATTTGAAATCCAATGAAATTGAGGCCTCTGGATTCAATAATCCAAAATGAAAAATTTTATTAAGTATACTTTTTAAACTTTATAGAAATAATTTATGATTATGTGAAGTTTATTAGTCAATATAATTTCTTTTTTTATATGTAAATTTTTAAATATTAAAAGTCGTTATTTATTTGAAATTAACGTAATAACAAAAATACTTGACTTTTGAATACTTTGTGTTTGTATCAAAATAAAAAATTTCTTCGATTTTCTAAAAATAGACAGATATATTCGTTTTCTGTCTGTCTTTAAAAAATTTATGATAATAAGCTATAAGTTCCACTAAAATATTAGACTACGTATTTTTCTTTTATATAACTTTAAATAGAAACGAGTTTTAATTAAACTAATAATTCGATATCATCTTCAAGATATAAACTTTTAAAACTAATTTAAGATTTTTAGACAGTTTTTAAATAAAGTTAAATAATACTTATAATTTTTTTTAAAAAAAATCATGAAGACGTTAATTTAAGAATATATAGAAAAAATCTGCTGATTATCTCCAAGTACTAAAAAAAAGATGGAACTATCATACAAACCTTACTCTAAATATAATATAATGGGATATTCGTTTCCCTGATTTTACACTAAAGATACAATAATAATAAAAATTTAATTACACTAATAAGTTAGATTTTCTTTTTAAAGTTAAATTCTCAATGTAGTATTGATTTGAAGAATTTTTCGGAAAATCGAATTAGATAACTCAGTTTCAATTCAGTTTAAATTATGTAATTAAATATTGAGATTTAGTAGAATTATTTTTTTCGAAAATCTAGGAAACTAACATGCTCTGATATAAACGCAATGCATCGAAAATCCTTCAATTGTTTGATTTGTTAATTTATTATCAAAATAACTCAAGCTCCCATACATTTAGAATTTACATCGAAACAGAGCCGTTTATTGAATAATTAAATGCATTTTTTTTTGTTTCATTGAACTTTATTTTAAGGTAACTTTATTAAAAACTATACTAAAAAGATATGAAAAAAAGAAAAAGTCGTATATAAAAGACTATTATCCTAACTAAAATAAGCTCCTCTGCCTAACTATCGGCTGCGTACCTACGGGAAAAGGGCTCAATCTACCAACCGAAAGACCCCCCCTGGTATTGCTTCAAGTAGGTGTATTTCTGAGGTTACGTGCAGTCATGAATTAAGCTCTTTGTCAATGAACAACAGTTCATTGAAGCTATTGAGCTCCTAGTTGGAGCCTACTTCTAACAGGATTAATAAAATTAGGTTCCTACCCAAACGTGTAATTGATCGACATGGCTTTCCTACAAATAACTTTTAGAAGCTGAGATCAGTCTGAATTTCGAACTCTGGAGTTGTGTACTAGACTATGTCTCAGCTGTGCTAAACGATCGGTTTCTCCTGCCTCCATATGACCCTCCTCTGGAATCGCTGTCCTCCTAATCGCTTTTTGCTGCCTCCACTATTCCCAACCAAGAATAGTACAACGCTGTGTGAAATTTTGGTCTAGTGTACTTCGAAAAGTACACTATTAAGCCCACAAATCACGGCAAGTTATTTCACTCTAAGGAATAATTAACTGTACGCAATGATAAAATATCTCTAAGAAGTATAAATTATGCTTGAAATAACTATTACTTTGAAATATTTAGAAAGTAGTCAAAATTCATACCTTATTAAATTTAAAGTCCTCAATTTCATCGGCTGCATAATTTTATAAAAAAAATTGAAATTTTCTTAATAAAATAACAGTTTATTCTCTAAAATTGATTATTAAGCGAAAATAACTGTAAACGGCATGTTTTACTTAAAATTTCCGAGGTTTACTATTTAGCCTGATTCTGCCACGAAAATGGCATGAAGGCAAAAATGATGAAAGTGGGATTTGAACCCACGCCTCCGAAGAGACCACGACCTGAACGTGGCGCCTTAGACCACTCGGCCATTTCACCATATCATTTGGGGAAATTGTAGTATTTTATAACTATATTCTTTTGAATTAAATTATTTACAAATAAATATCATAATGCGAAATTTCTAAAGTTTAAATATAGCATTAATATTAAGCTTTAAAGTAAAAATTTTTATCATTACATTTTTTTGCCCTTAAATTACAGAATGACTAACTATCTTATTTAATTTTTTTTAATCAGAACTATCAACCATCTTTTAGTTAAAATATGTAAAATACGTAAAGTATATTAATCTTATTAAGATTCAAGCTATTTCTAAAAATACATTTACATAGCTTTTTAAAATATAAAATTTTATGATTAGGTCAAAAAATTTATATTAATATTAATTTTTATTTAGAAATAAATCTTTTAAATAAAGAATATATAATTAATTTAATGTAATAAAAAAACAATTGTAATAATAAAAATTATCATTATTGCAGATCTGAAACTATCGGAGCCCCGTTTAAAAATTTCAATTAAACATTTTTTTAATATAATATCTCAAAAGAAAATTTTCATATTTCACCAAACTTAAAAAATGTATATGATCACTCATACAATTTTAAATCATTATTTTGATTTTTTAATTTAAAAAAAACTTAAAATTATATTAATACAAATCAAAATTTAAAAGTAAAACTACAGATAAATTATAGCGGAACTGGGTATAAAAAATCCTGATTGTAGTATAAAAATGTAAAAATACTATCCAATATTGGGTTAAAATCATATTTAACTGATTTCCTATCAAACTAATAAATCGAAGATATTTTTCAAAAGAAATAAATAAATAAGATACCAAAAAAATATATATATATGGTTTATAATCGCCTTAAAATTGCTTGATATGATTATAAAAGCAGCAATTATCATTTTCAAAAAAAATAGACACAGTTTAAATATTTTTAGATATGGGACTAAAAATTTAAAACATAAAACCGTATATTCTAGGTAACTTTTATCCATATATTAAAAATTCTGAAAAAATTGCTAGTAGTTTCTCATGAAAATTTTATTGCATCTAGTGGTATGAAAAATTTAAGTGTTTTTATTTATTTTGGTATATGTGTGTCTCTAAATGTATAAATTTTATACATAATTTGATAATATTACCAAAAATATTTATAAAGCTTAAACACGAAAATTTGTTTTTTTTTTAAGATTTTAGTCTATTTTTCCTTTTTTTTTTTAATTCAAGTAGATAATATAAACAAGTTTTAAAGATATTATATTGTTTTTGGTAATTGTTATTGCATATTTTTTAATTGATACATAAAATATGATTTGAACTGCTAAAATAAATAATGTCGATATAAACTAAATTTTCGGATATTTTCATGACATCTGATTTTTTTTAGTTTTTATAAATTTCTTAATAATTTTTTCAAGAAAATTCTTTTGGCGGGTTTTTTTTCACAATATTTAGAATGATAAAATTATATAATCCAAACCCCAAATGGAAACTCAATAGATAGTTTTAGATATTAAATAAAGAATAGTGATAGAAGAAATCAATTATTCTGTATTCTCTTTCGGGATTATTTTTTAGTTATATATAATATTTAATTATTACATTTTTGGAAATTTTATAACTGAATTTATAACTTTATTTATTTAATAATTTATAAATATAATTTAATTTGTGCTATATTTTACTAAATAATATTAATACATCCATTTCAAATTTAAGAAAAATTAACTAGATATAGTTCTATATCAATTTTATTATATCTCGTAAATCTTTAAACACAATAATTGCAATAGTATTAAGAGTATTTTACTATAATAGAGCCTAATTATCTTTTTTTTTGTAATATATTGATACAAATCATATATCTATAATAAAAATTTGTATAAAATAACTATAAAATTGTAGGTAAACCTACTAGGGATTTCCTAAAATTTAAGCTTTGGTTTCAGGATCATAATTAGATACTTTTCTCTTTTGTTTTATTAAAGCTTTAATTTGACAATTTTTCATTAAAAAAAACACTAAAAAAATGCATAAACATTTGGTTGAAAAAAAAACCAGGACTCTTAAATATATTTATATATATATAATCCAGTTATTAAAAAAATTAAATTTACACGTGTTTCAATCGATACTTGAATTTCTTTTTTTTTTTAAATTTGGTCAATCATAGGTTATTTTAGATACATTTATTTGAATTTCTTTTTCAAAAATAAATCTGATATTCGTACAACTCCATTAAATTTGGATAGTAGATTTTTTGGGAAAATATTGCTAATTTAATACTTAAATTGATTTTAATGATATCTAGAGCTGATGCCACTTCCATTTTAATAACTTTTTTAATATCTCTACTTCATAGATTTTAATTTTGAAATGTATTTTTTAAATTTTCAAATATTTTATTGAAAAATACCTTTGCATTCAATTTTCTAAATTGATTTATGGATTCTTTATGATTTAGTTATAAATTATTTATAGTGGTTTAAATATGATTATTTCGATTTCAATTGTTTTAAAAAAAATTTTGTAACTAAATTCGAAATTATTCTGGTACAAAGTAAAATATTTATAGTCTCTGAAAAAAATTATTTGAATTGTAATGTTTTTTCAAAAGAGCTTAAATTTTTAATTTATATATATTATCAGAATATATAATTTGTAAAAATTTGGTTTTATTTCGGATAAAAATGATATTTATTTTATAATAAATTGGTATAATTCTAATATATAAATCTAACACGCGATTGAAATAAACTATTGATTTTATAACAAAATAATATGTCAAATTATAACTACGATACTTTTATCTACATCATCAAATGATAAAAAATAATTCTTGATATATAATATATTCACTGAGAATAAAAACAATTAGAAAAAGTCGATAAAAAAAACCCCTTGTTAAATATATATATCCTATAAAATTATCATGTATCAGCTATCATATATAAGTATTGACTTGAATTAGACATTCAAAAATATTCTTATTGATATTAAAAGCAAAAAAAACAATGAATTTGATCTTTTTCATTATTCTAATTTTTACACCACTTAAAAAAAAATTAAACTCGACTACACATTGGAATTTCAACTAATTATTATTTTTATTTGAAAATTTTCAATAAGCTGTACAAAAATGTGTTCATTATTGAATTTTTGTTTTTACATCATAGCTTCTATGATAAAAAAATATCCAAAATAAAAAAACTTATTTTTTCTATGAATCTTTTCAAAAAAATAGTTCACATTTAACATTAAGTTCTATTACATATCAAAAAAGAAATTTATTTTATAAATTAATAATTTAAAACTTTTTATGTAAAAACTGCTCAAATTTTTTTGGAGTTAGTTATAAAAATGTATATAAATTCCTCATAAAATATTTTGAGCTCCGAGAAAATTGAGTCCTAAAAAGAAATATACATATATATATATATATATAATAGATCTTATTTATTTAACTATTTACTTCCTTTGTATTTCAAATAGAAAACTGAATTTCAATTAAGGGCTAAATAGCTTTTTAGTAAAACCAATTTGATTAAGATAAACAAAATACCTCCTTTTAGATTTTTATACGATTTAAAACGTCTGAAAAGTACATTTTGTTTACATAATTAAACTTATAAATATTCAAAACAATTGCAATATTTATATTAATGTAAAATTTACAATAATCTAACACATTTGATTGCTTTATGTTAATAATAAAATTTATATTTATATAATTTAAATTATTTTTTTATTTTATCAAGGTTTGAATTATTTGTTTAATTATAGATTTTTCTCAGCAGTTCAACACGAATAATTTTTATTAATATATTTACTTTTAACAAAATTTTTAATCAAGATGTATAAAACCCCTATAATAAATCACTAAATAAACCAATTCTCTTTTTGATTGGTTTGAGAGAATGAAAATTTGTAACTCTTGATTTATTTGTCTGTAAAATTGTAAGTGCGTTATTTATTTAACGATAATCAATATTTTCAATAAACTCAGCGGATTATAAAAAAAATTAAATTTGATTAAATTTATGAATTAAAATAATCAATTTAATGATAATTTGTGATAATAATCAGAATTTGATATTTTTATGATCTTGATATTTATGTATTTTTTATCATAAAAGTACCTATAAAATATATTTAGTAACATATTTATTATACTCCAATCAATTTTTTTTATATAGAAAATTATAAACCTATGTATCCCTTAATTTTATTTTTTTGGTTTATTTTCAGCAAAAATTCTCAAATTTTTATTGCATATTTTTTTTTTTTTCGAAAAAAATCCGAAATTTAATTAAATTAAATTAAATTTCTATGCTATATTCGCATTGGATTTTAATTTTAATAAAAATAATGGAATCTTATATCAAGTATTTTATTAATTTATCTTGAGTTATCATTTTCAACATTTATAATAATTTATTATTATTATTTTAAAATATCAATGTTTTTTATTGATATTTACATTATCCGCTGAATTATAGCTTGTTTTTTTAATTAAATCATTTATAGGATTATTTTTTTTGTAATTATTTTTCTTTTTTTTGACTATAAATATGATTTTTTCGAATAAGTTTTTTTATTATGTAATTGGATACACAAATTAAAAAAAATTATGATATATTGCGTTCTATTAATATAATAACCTCATATGGCCATAAATAAAAATGAAAAATATTTTTATCAATCATTTTTAACATTCATAAAAAATCTCAAATATATTATATAGATATTTTGAATTTTTAGGTCAAATAAATGAATAGATAAATTTTCATTACACTTCCAAAAAATTAGAGTACTTATTAATCATGTATTATTTTAAATCATTTAAATTTAAATTTAAATTTATTGATATTCTGATTTGATAAAATATATCTATTTTTTATTTAGAAATTTTCAAATTTCTTCAGTTTTTGGCTTATTTATTATTTTTAATTAAAAAAATTTCATGCTTTATTAGACTTTTTGTTATACTAATAAAGCGAAATAATTTTTAATTATAATTTTGATAAACATAAATCTAAAATAAATGATAAAGTTATATAAATATATAATTTTAAATACGAATAGCAGAATATTAATGCCGAGAAGAATTAAATTATGCCTGAATAGTTTTAATCTTTCGGCTCTATGATAACAACTAACCGTAATTGTTTTTATACCTATTAAAAGGGGGTTTAAATTAAAATTTTCTATCTGGGTTTTTGGATTTTTTGAAGAATAAATTTAATTTTTAAATTTTTTAGGAAAAAAAAATTTATTAAAAAAAATAAAAAATTGAATTTATAATAATATATAGTGTTATTTTAACTTAAATTGAAAAATGAGGTATGTATATTATTTGTATTTTTCAAATAAAATTAGAGATAATATCGAATTACAAAAAATACAAAGCATCTACCAATTTACGGTTAAATTTTTTAATTTATTTGTTAAATTCATTATCAATAAATTTAATATATAATTCTAGAATCTTTTTACTATTTTTGATGAATTCGCATATTTATATAGATATTTTTAAAAAATGTGAGTTTTATGACTCATTAAATTGGTTTATATAAAAAATATAATATATCCATTTCAACAGATATTTTGAGGTCATTATTCAGGGATATTTTTGAAATGGTAATATATAGATAAAAATATTGATTTTTTTTGTATTTAAAAAGTGTTTATTATTATTTTCGACTAAAAATGTTTTAATTAGACTAATAAATTATCAAATCTACTGAAAAATATCGAAACATATATGTTAATGGATCAGAATAGAATATTTTAAAATTTACTCTAAATGTAATCAAATATATTTTCAAATATAAATCAATAAAATTCATCAGTGAATATTTATTTTTATATAATCTGCCAAAATATAAACATTCGATAATTTATTGTGCATTTTTTTAAATCGCGAATAAACTTTTTCTAAATATTTCGAGTTATCAATGCGAAAATCGACAGGATATTCATATGTACAATTCTGTATCATTTTTGATATCATTATAAGTTTATATTTGTTTTCTAAATAAGTTTTAAGAAAATACTCAACCCAACAAAAATATTCGATATAAATAAAAAGAATTGAGGTATAACAGATTTTCTGGTTATAAATAAAATATATAAACGAAACATTTCTAATATCAAGGTTAAATCAAAATAAAATATTTTTCATAGATATCAATAATATTATATTATTTAGTTCATTCATAAAGTTTCAAATGATATATCAAAGATAAATTATATAAGGATTATATCTAGTGATCAATGTTCAATGTGTGATTTATATATGCTCATTTTCAATGTGCAGTGTACATTATGCAAATTTTAATGACTTTTTTAGCATTAAGTGTGTTTTTTATTGTGTCCTAAATATATTATAATGTATTCTCTGTGTAATGTGCTGCTTGAAGATTTTTTAAAGAGGTGTGTATATGAATATTTATTTATTTTGTGCAATATGCTGTGTGTTTTCTGAAATCTTTATGATTTAATTAGCAGTGTACTATTTACTTTATTTAAAGTTATTTCTTTTTGCAAGTTATTATACAATTTAATCTAAAATTATCATTGCGCCTCAATTACTAAATAAAATAAAATTACTTGAAATAAAAAATCAGTATATACATTTTGTAGTATAATCTGGTAATTTAACAATAGTATTTTTATATAATTAAATAATGTTTCAGATGATTAATTTATGGATATCAAACTAATAAATATTTATTATATATCGTTTAAATAAAATTGTATCTTTGAACTTGAAAAATAAGTGAAAATAAATTTAGCCATCTTCAAAAATATTATAAATAATAAAATTTCCCTCCTTAAATATGTTTTTTTTTAAATAGGATTAATCAGATGAAACTATCATCAATTTTTTCAACCTTAATCATCGTTTTTAAGAAAAAAATTTATCTTAAAACTTTCATCTTGTAAAAAAAAATTCTAGATTTTCACATTTTTTATTATCATATCCGAAATCTCGAATCTTTAAATGCTACTGAATTTTTATTTTGAGAAAAGGGTTAATAATTTTATCCTAAAAAATATTTTTATTTTTATTTTTATCAACTATTAATGGCAGTAATCCAGCTTCCAATTTTCATTTTTTGAAAAATTAATGGGGTTCTCGGGGAAAATCGGCTTAGTTATTAAATATTTTCAGAGTCTTAAATTCTAATCTAATCATAATTTTAACGCAGAAAAATCAAATTAAATGTTAAAATTAAAATGTTTAAACTTCATTTTTAAAAAAAATATGAGAATTATGTTATTTAAATTTTCTAGTTTGTTTTTAAAAGCTATAATCAACAATTGAATACATCAGTTTAATAAATATCTAAAAAAGCTATTAATTGAGTATTTTAAAAATAAAATATAAAATTGAGTTTTAAACAAGCGAATTTATAACCCATTAATAAAAAATTCTTATTAATTTAATTTAATATAGAAAATAATTAAATTTATAAGCTCTATTTATTCACCCTTCATAGTTTATGATCAAGTATAATTTTCGTATCTAACATATCTTCATATTTTAGATGGTAAAAATTGATTTAATTGGAAAAAATATACAAATATATCAAAAAAGAGAGACTTTGATAAAGAAAATTAAATTTATATTCATTCTATATTTAATGAAGATTTTATTCTTAAAAATAGTGTTATTAAGTTAATTTTCTGTATTTCTGGCTTTTTTTCAAAGAAAAAATTAGACTAATAAAGATATTTTTAAAGAATGTATGATCAAGTAAAACACCCATAATCGAATTTTGATTTTTTCGGGAAAAAATATAATCAAAATATGTTAAATTATAATTACTATTTTTTGATTATATTGTAGAATTCGTTTATAATGGGTATCATCTGTTGATATTTAATTAAAGAATATAGTTTAATAAGTTAAATATTAGAAATATAAATGAATTAATTACAGCAATAAACTGATCATTCTTTAAAAAAGCCTATATTTATTTTCAGTTAAATATTTCAGATGTAAAAAAATCATAAATATTGAATCGAAACACAATATAAAATTATATGGAATGAAAAATTAGTCGTAAGCTTAATAATTAAATCAAGTTTGATTTAAAAAAATTGAAAAAAGCTTCATTGTTATTGAATTAATTATACTTCAACAATTAATAAATAGAATTTTAAAATTTATCTTTAAACTATTATAAAAAAAAATCATTTCAACAAGCTTTCTATAAAATATGTTATATGAATTGATGTGATGTGATGTGATGTGATACATAAGCTGAAATTTGGAGAATAAGAATAATAATAATAACAAAAATATTTTTATTAATCAATTCTAAGTAAGCATTATCAGTTTCCTATGATAGGTTTTATAAAAAAAGTATTTTAAATATCCGAAATAAATTTGGATATTTTTATACTTTATTTTTTTGTAATTAAATTTTATGGATGGAAATTATGGTTGTATTTATATTTTTACTTGCTCGTGTGCCCTTGAAATATTAATTTTTAAAATAAATCTTTTTATTTTAGTTTTTATTCCTTACTTCTGTTTTTTATTTGAATTTTATTAACAAATAAACTCGAATTTCTTTTTAATTTTTTTTTTAATAAATTTAATTTAGTGTGAGCCGATTTATGAATATTTTTCTTATATTTTAACTCTATAATTAATTATTGGTTAATTTTATCTTTTTTCATGCAATCCACTTCATTCTTTATTTTTTTTTCTTTACATGTAGCATTAAAATATAAATTATTTTGAAAATAAAGTTATTTATTAAAAAACTCTATAAGAAATTGTAATATCTTTTTTATTTGTAATTTTTTTGTTATTTCTTACCATAAACACGATATTAATATCCTTTACAGTATATTTAAGTGGTTTTGTGTGTAAAAATTTTAGTTTACGCTTAAAAATAAAGTTTCTTTATGTTAAATTATCAAAATATTAATTTTTTGTTTTATTTTTCTTATATCAGTAATTTTAATCAAATAATTTGATATAAGTTAGATTATAAGAGACTGTTTACAACTAAAAAAAGCTATATTAATCGTCTTTATACATTAAAATTGGGACAAAAACTTAAAAAATGGTTAAAATAACAAAAAAACTCTAAAAATTGACTTCTTGATATTGAAATAAAAAAAATTAACAACCCATTTATGAAAATTTTTTTATTATTATTTTTACTCCAAAAATACAGGGATAAATTTTTATAAAACATCAAATACCATTGTGGACCAATTTGGTGAAGAGAAGGGTAGCCAGATCTCCATTTCAGGGATTCTAAATGGAGCGCTTATTTATTTACTTAAGCTCAGACTTGATATTAGGGGATATTCCGCCTAAAAATAAATATATTCCAAGAATAAATAATTAGATTTCAAAAAAATCTTTTATTATTAGAGGAAAATTTCATAAAAATCTGTTTTTTGATTATTTTTTTTTTTTAAATCATCTAATACATGACTTAAAAATAATTACGATAAAAAATTTTGAGCTGATGAAATTAAAATTAAAATAGGCTAAAAATGGATATATTTCTACATTAGGCACGTAGAAAGACATATTTTAATCGCCGTATTGTTTGATAGAGCGTTTTTCACAATATATGCTTATCCTAGAGGTAAAAATAAATATTTTGGCTGAAATATATAAAAAACTCCGCTGAAATAATTTCCAAAAAAAAAATTGTAGAGAAAAATATAATTATATCAAACCGTCCATCACAACAATATTTGGTCGTTATAAAAGTTACTAACTTCAAAAAAGAATAAATAAGATAAATCCCTAAACTTTCAAACTAGAAATTCTCACCACTTGTTATCATAATAATTATAAATGGCATGTGGTATAAATTAAACCATAAAAACAATTAATTTCTGAATATAAGTTCTGATTAAAAAAAGAAGATTATGAAATAAAGACATACATATTTCTATAAAAATAGGATAGGAAAATAAAAGTTTTTTATAAATAATTTTAAAAAAACTTGTTTATTTTATTCTATCCATTAATCAAAAATAATCATACCAAATATCATTAAAAAGAAAGTAAGAAAATTGAATAATTATCCAGAAAAATTGGATTTGAATTTGAATTTGAAACCAATAAAAGACGGACTGATTGAAAAAAATTAATTAATACATTTATTAATAATTTTAATGGAGTCTTTCGAGTAAAAAATATCTTAAAGTATGACCAAAAATATAATATAATATCCCAAAAACAGTAATCAACTTCAAAATTTCTTCGTAAAAAATTTAAATTAGTAAAACTGATGATAAATTGAATTAAGTTAGATTATACACGTTATAATAAAATTTACTTTAATGAGGCTTTTATTAAAATTTCAAATGAAAAAATTTCCAAAATTCTGGATTTAATTATTGGTTCTTCTGGTAAAAATACCATTGAAAAAATGCCCAGCATATAAAGATTCGCTAAAGCATAATATGGTAGTGTGAAAAATTAATTGATTATTTTTTATTGTATTATCTAATGTTTTTTATTATTATTTTAATGTTATAACTAAATTCCATAAAAAAAACTATGTTAAAAATAGTGATTCTCACAAAAAAATATTTACGAAGCTTATATCAAAATATGATGATAATATTGATGGAGAAGTCTTCTTATTTGAAAAATTCAAAAAAAACCCCCCCCTGTTAACATATACCTATATAGATATAAAGAAAGAATCGTTAAATAAAATTTTAAATAAAACTAGAAGAACCTTTATGAACATATTCTTATGGATCCGATTCTAATGGATGTTATATTTTGAGTTAAATTATAATGATCTACATATTACGTTTAAATTATTAAAATAAAAATATTTTTAATAAATACCACGATCACTATCACAACTTCAACTATAATAATTGAAAAAAGAATGTAAAGAAAAAATGTCTTTTCTAGTTA
Organism: Smittium mucronatum; assembly: GCA_001953115.1. Taxonomy (NCBI): domain Eukaryota; kingdom Fungi; phylum Kickxellomycota; class Harpellomycetes; order Harpellales; family Legeriomycetaceae; genus Smittium; species Smittium mucronatum. The sequence continues at coordinate 10,350 of LSSL01007491.1, read as the reverse complement.
ATACAATGACTCAAAAATAAACAATAAAGCAGCATATGATATATAGGTTATAAATTTTGGCGGTAATTTCTATTCCCAAAAAATCAAAATATATATAAGTAAATATCTACATATTATTAGATTTTATTATAACTAATAGATCAAGCTTTACAAAAAAGAAATAAAAAAATTCAAAAATCTCAAAAATTTAAAATTATTCAGAAAAAAAGTATGAGACTTCTTTCCTTAAACTCAATTGGTCCAATAAATAAATATAAAAATATTTTGAAAATTGAATTTGCTAAATATTATGCCAATAAACGCAAGCCTAAACTAGATGCCTCAAATATTGGTAATAATAATAAGCCCAGAATAATGACTTTTTATCTCTGAGGGTTGAAAATTCTGTGGAAGGGCACAATTTTGATCCAAGATCCGACCGGTCAGGTATACAGAATTTTTAAAAAATCTTCCTATGTAAAAAAAACATATAGATAATATTCAGTACACACCTGCATAAAGTCAAAGACTGATGTTTTCAAAGGATTAACTGACTTGATATTGGCCACCAAAAGCAATTTATGGCTAAATTTTAGTCAATATAACCATCACAAACTTTGATACCAGGTAAAATAATGGGAAAAACGTTAAATTGATGGTGATTTGTGATTAAGGTGACTAATTTGAACATAAGAGTAAGTTTTAAAATCCAGAAAACATTAAAAGATTAAATATCTGGTCACAACTAAAAAGGAAATGTTAAAATAATAAATATGAATTAGAGTATCATGTTATATGTGTATCTAGTGTAACCAAATTTTTATAAAAACAAGAAATCGACAACCTAATATCAAATATAACAAACTCCACCAAATCTGCTTTCTATAAAGAAGAAATTAATTAAATATTTGAACTAGTTTTTACTCCAGGTTAAGTGGTTGATAACACGTGTGGATTTCAAATAAAACCTTTCAACACCATTCATACACCATTATTTATGGATTTAATTTCGATTCATTGAAAATAAGTACCAAAAAATTAAAATTAGCCCGAAACGAATTTTATTTTCCACCGAAAGATTTATCAATAGCAATCGATTTATTCTATTTATTTTTACTAACACATATATAAATGTTATTTTTGGATTCCTTATAAACACTTTCTGGACATAATCGAAGTTATTTAAAAAAAATTCAGCTAATTATGACTTCTAGAAAAAACCCCTACCCAAAAAAACAATTTGGAGCTTAAAAAATCGCAGGAATAAATTTCAAGATTAATAGCTTGGAAAAATAAATCAAATAAACTACTTAATTTCCAAATCTAAAACAATCCATGTTATAGAATTTCATCAATAAATTCATTATTATAAAAAGATGAATCTATTATATTATCAAATAATATCCGATGACTTCGGAAACTATTTTAGAGCCATAAAATGTTACAGTGAAAACATGCAGGGTTTTTATTCGATGACCCGATGTACGATAAAAAAAATAGCTGAAAAAAAAAACAATAGTCTAAAGGATTTGTATTTTTATTTCGGATTATTATTCTATGTTAATACTGGGAGCAGCATTGATACCATCGAGTGATAATAGCCGATATCTAACAACTGATAATACTTACCAAAATTTAATAAAATATAAGAAAGGGTTATATTACTGACAGATTATCTGATAATCCAGAAAAAAGGATCCTGAGCCCAATGAATACCAAATGAGGTATTTAAGTCGATGGTTTCAGAAAAAATCCCATAGTATAAAATGGAAAAAATAATTTTCAAAACCATCAAACTGATTTACGACTCATTGAAAATCCTGTGAAATATAAACACTATCATTTTATTTACATTACCATAAATGATCTAAATAATTATCGAAGAATTGCACGTATTACAACAATTTCCAATAGGTAAAAAAAAATATAGCCTCAAATGTAGTATTTTCGATTCAAAATTAAGTAATTTGATACAAAAATTAAAATCACAAACACAATTAAAGATTAAAAGCCAAATTGTGATTCAAAATTATGTATATTGATACAAAAACCACCTTTTTTTTTATTGGATCATTTAATCATAATATCTCTTATCTAAATCTATATGGTTAATAATTTTTATACTTATTACTAAATTTTTGTAACGCGCATTTATTTGAAAAAAATTATTCAAAAAAATCAACTAGATATTAAAAAAAACATCTATTCTCTTCAGGATATTTACATCTTTACAAAAATAAATATCCAAACCTTTTTATAGTGAAAAATTAACCATTTGAAGACATTCAAATCGAATTGGATTAATTGGTCATACAAATCCACTTGAAGATGAGTTATACGAGTCTAAAATGAGAATTTCGACAAGAATATTCTTGGAAAGCTGCTCACAAAAAATTCTCTGTTGTAAAAACAATAAATCATTGAGTTTTCAATTCATGATAATAATATATTATTGTAATAAAAATATGGTTATACTTTATGAATCAAAAATGAATAGCAAATTTTTTCAAGAGGTACCACCCAGAAGCAACTTTAATTCTTTAGTACTAAAGAAATACATAAGCAGAGTTCAACTTTCCTGGGAAATAAAAAAGGAAATTTTTAAAAGTGGCGCTATAATTAAGAATGAGCAGATTTATTCAATATTGGGGAGCTATAGAAGAAGAAAAACAATAAAAATTAAACACTTCCTCTTTACAAGAAAGAATAAGAAAATGTTTATTTTATGAGGGAACAAAAATAGAAGAAGCATAAATTTTCAACTAAATTTCTCCAGGTGTTATAACTAAAAAAATGATGCTAAAAAATAATTTTTTATGCAAATTTATTTGGTTTTTGATTTAAAAAATGGATATTCTGAAGAATTTTATCACTTCAAAAAGTTTAATAAAATTTTTGAGTGATTCAAAAATGATGCAAATAGACGCTACTTATATACTTATTAATCTTGTTTACTCTGTCATAACAGTAGAATTTTATGATATTAATTATGTTTGTATTATCGGTTATATCTATAGTTTCAAATTAGTTCTGGGAAACTTATTTTTGGTTTCTTTTTGAGATTAAAAAAGAGATCTAAAACGCTTTTTGTAGCTTCAGACCAACGCAGATCATTTCAGACTCTTTCCCTTCTATTATAAAGTCAGAAATTAATTCCATCCCAATATAACCCGTTTGCACTGCTGGTCTCATGAATGTAGAAATATGCTAAAGGGTCTTAAAACCTTTCCAAATATCAAAAAAAAAAATCATATAATGTTTTTACAACTGTCCAATTTTGATGAATTTTTTGGAAATAGACTCAAAGTATTTATAGAAAAATATTCAGTCTTTGAGGAGGTGTATAATTTCGTCAAACTATTTTTGGATAAACATATCAAAATGAGTTCTACTTGGTATGAAGGCTTTAACTTATTTTTTCCAAGTTCGAACAACTGCATAGAGCTATTTAACTTGTCGATAAAAAACAGGTACATTGATTTGGAAAATTTTGAAGTAATTGGATTTTTTGATCTAATTATGTCAGTAATATTTGATATTTCAAGTGGAAAAAATCCTAACATGAAAATGCCTAACTATGAGAAAAAGAACTTATATCCCTATAATTGGATATTATCTATCACAATATCTTTATAAAAAGTGAAATATCAATTATTTTTGCTTTAGAAGAACTATTTAGTCAAAATTCACTTTTATTTTATAAATATATAGTATCATCAAACACATATTTGAATCTCTGAGAATATAAGGAAGTTCACCAAAAACTTTCTACACCCAGAATTGCGAATCCTTTGGTGACTTTTTGGGACTTTATTTTTAATTGTTAAAACTAGATGAATAATAAAAGGTCCTATAACGCTTACAAATATTTGAGGAGAAAAAAATAAACTTTATATGATAAATATAACAATATTAACATCAATAAAGAAAAGATGAAGGACAAATAATATCCCAAAGAACGATTCTATAGCAATATATTAATTATTTTTTTTATTCAACTTATAACTAACTTACATTTAAAATAAAACATCAAAATTAGAACAAGCACTTATTAAATTTTAAGATTTTTAAGAATAAATGGTATTTTTTTTTTAAAAAAAAAAAAAAGGGACGATTTATTTCAAGAATTTTTAATTTTTTATGACTAAAATGCATATTTTCTTTTGTTTGGCAATTTTTTATAAAACAAATTGGCACTTTGAGAATAATTAATTATACATTTCATAAAATGAAATTATTGTTATTCATAATGATTTTCTTATTTCAAAATAAAACTTTTCGAATAAGAGTTAATAACGACTATAGCTTTATAGAAACAATCACAATAAAAATCTCTTAACTAATATAAAAATTTTATTTCAATAATAAAAAATTTTATTTTTTATTGTTGGATTCATTTAAAAAGTATATAAAACATAATAAGTCAACCAAATTTAAAGTCATTCAAAATTTTGTGAGCCCATTCAAAGTTAAATATATCAATTTTATTTTAAATGGAATAAAATATTAGCGCAAAATGAATTCTAGTGTATAATAAATTATATTTACGAAATAAGTTACCTAAATTCATATCGTTAATATGATCTGCTTACAGAAAATTTTTGGTATAAAGGATTCAATTTTTATTTTGATGAAGATTATACGGTATGATTATTGACGGGATATAGAATCGAGACGGCCGAAAAATTATATAGTGGTGTAATAAATGTGAACCTATTATTGGAATATTTTTTTAGTGAATATAAGATTAAAAAGCAAATAGGAATGATTAAATTAAGTAAGTAATCAGATATATTAATTTTTTTTATATTAAAAATTCGATATTTGGATCTTACCTATATAAAGGTGAATTGGCTGAAAATATATTATTTCGGTGAATTATAATTGAATTTTTCGGAATGAGCTATTTATTTTGTTTTAAAATTTACGCTTTCAAATTTTTTATTGCGTTGTGGATTCGAATTTTCCTAACAACTTACCGATGAGATCGCTTAAAAGGATTCATATAGGCTGTATATCATACTATTTGTATTTTTAGCACAATTATTGTTAAATAAGGTTGATTTTTTGAAATTTACATTTATACTGAATTATCTAACGAAGTCTGTTTTATATTTGGCCAGATTTTTGAGATACCGATGTCATCTAATTAAGTCTTTTTGAAAAATGAGATTTTAAAAAATTCGCAATTGAGTGTTGATTTAATTTATATTTGATTTATATTTGCATTTTTTGGTGCTATCGGGGTGTGTTTATTTACAAATTCATATTTTACGAAAAACTATAGCAAAAAAATTGATAACTGAAGTTAATTTATAAACCGATAGAATGATATTTTATTATATAATCAAACAAAACCCCAGTGAATAAAATTCAAAAAAAAACTTCATCGATCTAAACTCTAAGTCAATAAAATTCAAATTATTTTTTATTACAAATAAAATCCTATGCTCTGTATCAATTTAAATAATTTTAAATCTAAATTAACAGAAATAAAATAAAATAAGATTGACCTTTTTTAAACTAAATTTAATATTAAAAATTTCCCATTGGTCAAAAAATAACATTATTGTATGAGTACATATTTTGTGTAAAGCTGCTTGATTTTTCGATTCTTATGTAATTTTTAGTATAAATGCCTTTAACCATAAAAATTATATAAAATCTTGTTTTAAAAATCTGATTTAAAGCTGTAGTACGATTTTAAATAAGAAGCTTTTCGACATTAAAAATATGATGTTTTGTATTTATAAAGTTTTAGAAAAATATGTCTATTTAATAGAATATCTAAAAAAATTATTTATTAATATTTTCTAAATTTATGCAGCAATTGTTTTTAATTAATGATTTCGAGACACTTATTGTTCTCATTTGGTATAATTTAACCTATCATATTTATTTTATTATTTTAGAAATTGAAATTTAAAAAAAATACGTTACCGATTTATGAAGGTAATATGAATATCAATATTTATCTTAAACATTTGTATAGCAATTAATTTTATGGAAAATATTTAATCGCCAAATAAAAAATAATATATTGGTTTTATTTTTTATATTAGATTAATATATTCTGATAAAACAAAAAAAAATTCATTCCAATTCATTATCTCAATAAATAAATAATTATTTCAAGATTTTAAATTAACAGTCTTTACATTATTAAAACTATGGCACTAGGTACAAAATTAAAAACTTTTTAAGTGTATAAATACAAAAAAACATCTTATTTTACTGAAAATGCAAGTATTTATTATTTATTATTTATTATTTTTATTATTTCTTTTTTGTTTACTGTTGATTTTTTTATTAATATTTAATGAAAATTTCATGGGCTATTGCAATATTTTCTTCTATTTTGAAGAAAAAACTCCCAATTATTGTTTTTCTTTTAATTATATTTTAAATCAACCTTCTATTTGATTTTTTTATCAGAGATTTTTGTTATTGAAAGAAAAAAATGGAAATAATCTGTATTATAAAAAAAAATCAATATAATAATTAAAAAAATAATGATTAAAATATGGCTTTTTAAATCTAAAATTTAAATGATAACAATAATTATATATTTTAGATAATTTTAACGTACCTGAGTATTTTAAAACCCAAATTTTTGAAAAAATATTAGATAGAAGTTTTTTTTTTTAATTTCACAATAAATTGATGACTTTTTTACATTTCTACAAGTCAATAGTTTTTTATATTTTATCTAGTTTCAATTTTTCGTAGAAAATAAATATTATTTAAATTACACCCAATAAAAGATAAGTTTTCTCCTTCTTGTAGCTTTTAGATATTGCTATTAAAAACGAGACTCTTTCCTCCAAATTTGATTGCTTTAATAAAATGAGAAATATTAATATTTTTATTTATTTGACACTAGATATTTTTTTTAAAGCAGATTTTCATAAAAAAATTCGAAAAAATACTAGCTTTATATATCACCCTCAAAAATCGATATCATAATTTCAATCTTTTTTTAAAAAACTAAATGTTAAAATAAAAAATATTATATTCCTAATATTATCAAATATATATCTGTGATCTCAAATTATTTTCATTTGATACTTCTGTGAAATTTTAGTTTCATATATTTTTGATAATAAAATTTTTTATAAAATAACCCAAGTTTTTTTACATACGGTTTACAGGATTTATGTTCTAGAAATTAATATAAAATTTAAAAAATACAATAAAGAGAGCGCATATAAATAAATAATTCTAGATTTTTTATTTGGATTTAAATTAAAATTTATTTTAGAATTTTTATATTATATTAGTAAATTTTTTTGCAGAGACCATTTTTGCGATCTGAAATTTCTATGCTAAAATTCATAAATTCATAAATTGATATATTCAAAAATTAGATTCGGTTTGTATTATTTATATTGTGAAATAAAAAGAATTTTCATTGAAATTCAGAGCAAAAAATCTCCCCTTCGACCAACAAAATAAATATTCTGAAAATTATTATTCTGTAAAAAATTACATATATTATCTAAGAGAAATAAAATAGACATAAATTCATGAATTAAATGTTTATATATCTATTAAAAATATTTAATTTGGTTTGATTTTATCTTTTAGTGAGATTTTATTTTTATTTATATTTCAGAATATTCAAAAGAATATCATAATTTTAAACTTTACTGGGAATAACTTCGACCATAAAAAAATTCTAATGAAGTTAAAAATGATATTGATTATAAATATTTAGGGTGGTAAGACTTTATAATAGCTTTTTTTTCTATAAATATAATTTACTAAATTAAGTCAAAATTTTAACTAAAACGATAAATTCAATAAAAATACACATTAAAATATTTAAATTTTACATTATTATTTGAATGTGAGTCTTAAATTTCAAAAAGATTATATTTTTATTTTACTAAAATACATGAAAATAATTAATTCAACCTTTAATGATTTTTTTATATCGGTAGAGAAATGAGGAAATTTTATTTTTCAATCCCTAAAAAAGTTAATAAATCTTCAAAATAGCAAAAAAAATCATAATATGTTTAATAATAATTTACTATTAGCCAATAGCTATATATACTCGATTTTAGGAAATTATTTAACTATTAATATGGAAAAAAATTCATTAAAAATTCAGATTTTATACAATTTTCCTCGATTCATACAACTTTAGGAATTAATTTAATCCGATATAATATTTTTATATCGGTTTAAAACACAACTATATTTATATTTATATTTATATAGAATAATTTTTTCATTTTCATTTTTCTATCTTTTAGCCGTAATTTTTTTTTTTGTCAAAAATATTTTTTAGTCTGTTTTATTAAATTTTTGGGTTTTTACAGAATTTCGCTCACAATATTTCATAAATGAAGATTAAGTGGTGTTTTCTCGTAGCTTTTTTGTTTATTTAATCCATAAAATATATAATTTTTGTCCATTTATGGTAATTATTTCTATTGATAGATGGTAAATTGGTTTTTTTTGTAGCTTAGACTTGTAAATATTTTGACGCTTTAAGAATATCTTGTCATAAAAAATAAAATGAATTTTTTCTAATATAATCTATGATTAATCTACTCCATGAAATATTGTATATTAAAAAATTGTTTTGACTTGTATTATTTTTCTATATGGGGCAAACTTTCAAAATTCAAATTATTTAAAGAATTTTTAGTAAGCAATATTTAAAAAAATTAATAGGTTTGATATAAATTCAAATTTAATACTCTAATTTTTTTAATTAAAATTTAATAATTCAATCTGGTTATTCTTGAAAAATTAAAATTTATACTAATTAAATTGCAATAAATTATGCTTAATAGTTTTATTTTTAATTATAATGGTTTTTTTATTTTAATTAAGCTTATTTCTAAATTACAATAAAAAACTGAAATTTTAATTTACTAAAAAAAATACGCTTTAAATCTATAAATAATTATATTCTCATGTCAGAATATGATAAATTGTCACAAATAAAAACTCGACTTAAAATCCTTTTTTTCCATTAAAAACAAATATGAAGTTTATAATTAGTACTTGATAAAGACTCAATTGTTAGATTAGTAACTCTAAAAAAATAATTACTTTCTTAAGTCTATATTCTAATCCATATAAAAGCATTTAAGATGATACTAGTATATTTTTTTTATTATTTAGATAAAAAAAAACTTAATTTTAATAATAATAACTATAAATTTTGTAAGCCACCTTTAAAAAATGTTTGGGTATAAACAAAAAATATTATTATAGAAATATTTTTAACTTAAATTTTAAACTTATAGAATAATTTTAAATAAAAATTTTTTCTAAAAAAAGGGTACATAAAAAATTGTAAAATTTTTGGAATTATTCACAAAAAAACAAATCGGTATTTTTTATTCTATTAAAACCTATAATTGTGAAAATTGATGATTATTTACAAAATTGTGGCGATAAAAAATACGTTACTCGTATTCATTTTTTATTCTTATATTTATTTTTAAGCTAATTTTATAACGACATAAGTGGGATTTTTTTTTCAGTATTTATTATTTACATACTTTTTTAATTTTTTTTATCGTATTTCCAAATAAAAATGCGATATTTCTAAGTTAAAAGTTAAAATCCATCAAGTTTTGTCCTATAAACGAGCTCAGTTTCATTATGTGTTTAGATTTATAATATTTAAATGCTAATTTGATTTTATCCAGAACATTTGAGTAAATTCATTATGTTTATAGAATTTTTTTAAAAAAAACATAAAAAAATCTGTCCGAGTTCATTCTATTATTAATTATAAATAATCTTTCTGTGATTAATTTCTATTCATTTTGGCTCACAATACGCAAATACCAAACCAAACCTATCGAAGTATACCATTATTATCATTTTTAACTTATACTTCTATCATCCAAATAAAAAATACCCTTAAATAACACTATTTATAATAAATTAATATTTTTTTGGGATAAAACTTAAATAATTATTGCAAAAAATAAAAAAAATACTAAATAAGTCATTAAATTATACTTTATACTTATGTGTCAGAATAAATACTAATAGAATATATGTGCCACTAGGCAAAGTTATTATGGTTGTAAAGTTTTTTTATTAAAAGAGAACAGAGACAATTTTTTCAGATAAGGATTTTTTTCCCCCCCTAAGAGTGAAATACCTTGTCGTGGTTTATGGGCTTAATAGTGTACTTTTCGAAATACACTAGACTAAAATTTCACGCAGCGTTGTACTATTCTTGGTTGGGAGTAGTGGAGACAGCGCACAGCGTTGCACTATTCTTGGTTGGGAGTAGTGGAGATAGCGCACAGCGATTCGGAGGACAGCGATTCAAGAGGAGGACCATCTCGAAACAGGAGGAACCGATCGTTTAGCACAGCTGAGACATATTCT
>LSSL01007489.1:0-51096 GCA_001953115.1 Smittium mucronatum | reverse complement strand
GTCGCTCTAGCTGCTCCGTACCCACTGGGCATAATTTCAAAATATATTGATATGGTCGTTGCTTTTTTAAATTTAAATCTATTCTTTATCATTTAGACTGTGATTTGAAATTTATATCTCATATTTTATGATAATTAATTAAGTTTGTTTAAACGAATATTTCTATTTGATTTTCAAGATTCATTAAATAAGTGATACCCAAGCCTTCAATAGATTAAATATTTTTATAGCATGATTTAAATTGTAAAGTTTTGTTTCAAAATAAATTTATACTTTTTAGGATTTTTTTGTAGACAAAAAAATTTATTTTATCCAATAATTAATTAGCTTTTTTTCTAATCCTAGAAAAAAATCGATTTTTTTTTAAATAAAATAATAGTTAATTTTTTCAATCAAAATCTTAGCAACTATTTATAAATGCCGATAATTTTTTTTTTAAAAAAACTTTTATAACATACCAAATTATAAATTTATAAAAAGGTCCATATAAAAAACGATATAGGTTTATTTATATATTTTAATCACAAATAAAAAATTAATTTGTTTAAAAAACGCTTTTTATATTTTTAATAGAATTATAAAAGCAAAAAAATTGTAATTTATATGAAAATAAGACTGATTCCAAAAATAAAAATAAATTTAATATTGATTTTATATCTTGTTAATGTTTGCAATATGATATGGTAGTTGATTAAACATACACATTTATCGTGTATGTCTTGATGGAGGTCTAAATATGTTCTTATTTTTAGTCTAGCAGCCCCTCAGAGCTGTTTTAACCTCCCATAATAATTTTAGCATATAGTTCTTACCGAAACTAATCTTGAGTTATGATTATAATCATGCTGGCTTAAATTTGCATTCTTTATAAAAAAAATTCAGATATATACCTTTACATCCCAATTTAACCCAAATCAGCTCTATGGACAAATATTGAGGGCCATCTATTTTAATCTCTTCTGAAGAATTCAATAAATATTTTTTTTAACCATCTAATTGGCTCAAAAATATGTTGAAATCATTAATGGATCCATATTTAATATCACTAATCATTGTAACCCTTCCATCTGAGATATGTGCTAATTCTCTTTTAAAAAAATATCTCTTGTGTTTTTACGAATATAAAACCTTGCTTCCCTAAAAACTGTTACAAACCTTGAAAAATCTTGTCTATAATTGTATAAAATTGTATATAATTAGAACTGCGTTTGGATAATGCAAAAAAGATAGTCCTTGAGATATCTGGCTGTTTTTTTTTTGATGAACAATAAATTCTTTTTTTAAATTGTCTTTTATTGCGTTAGTTATCCTTGAAACAAGTCTTTGTGATGAATCATAATTTGTATTAAAGCATAGTCCTATCGATAAAAAAGCTGGATAAAATTTAAGTTATGTCAAAAAAAATAACAGACAATCCTTTATTGATAAATTTAATTTTCTTCCATATTACTTCTCATACTTGACTAGTACGTATTTAATAACGAAAAAAGTCTGTAAAATGAATACATGTTGAAATTTGTCAATTTCTTTAGCCATTATTAAGACAATTTGTGAAAGTAATAATCCAAATATGTCTCATTGATTTGGAAAATAATAATCCAAATATGTCTCATTGATTTGGAAAGTACTTTCAAATATTGAATTTTCACAAAAATGCTCATCTTTACCCTCTACTCTTAAAAAAAGCCATTGAAAGTTAGAATTAGACATTTTTTAAATGGTTTTCATTCTTTAAAAAAGTCAATAAATATAGGTTTAAAAATTATAAAATATTACTCATTCTTTTTTAAAATTTGTGAAAAAAAACTACTAATTTTATAAAAAAAAATCGATAAGTAATAATTCGATTTAAATAAAATCTTCTTATTATTTAAATGATGTTATTTAATTGATAAAACTGAATTATAACAAAATATAATAAATAAATATACAAGATTCTTATAAACTAATATAAGCTCATTATATCATAAAATTCGATTTATTATTTAAAAATAGCGTTATTTCGACCTTTTTTATTTATTCCAATTATATCACCAAATTTTCAATTTTCTCGATTTGTTGATATAATGAATGTATTTTGAAATAAAAAAAATTTCGCGTTAAAAGTGATTTGTATCATTTTGGCTTAATCTTATTGATATTATGCATTTAATAATATATATATAATTTGATTTTTTTTTTAATTTGTCAAAAAAACTTGTTTTAAAAAATAAACATCTTATTGCAAAGTTCATCTATTTAAATTCATAATATTTTAATTCAAAAAAAATAAGATGGGCTAAATGTATTGAAAAATATTAATGTATTCATATGCACATATATAATTTATTTCGCATTATTCAAAATCAATTTTTTAATTATATATTTCAAAAAACTTTAGCCAACAAATTTTTGTCGTTATAGAATAAATCTAAATCATTATAAACATATTTTTAAAGAAGAATTGATGATAAGAATAAAGTTGATAAATATAAAATTTAAATCAAATTTATAATCGATTAAATAAAACATCCATTTTGATAAAAAAGCGTTTTTTCGATAAATCCTATTTATATACAAAAAATTCTTATTATTTAAAATAACTCCAATTTATCAATATAACGAATTTTTCTCAAAAAAAGGGATATATTTCAGTAATAAAATGATCGATCATTTAATCCATCGATTAATGAATTACTAATTATAATTGGTAATCATAATCCTAAATTAATAGCTTTCTATTATTTGATAAAAAGTAATTAGGTGTAGATAAAAAAAATTATTTCACTGGGGGCCTATGTATTATTTATATAAAAATTAATGAGGTTAATAAAAAAATTTTTTAATGGTTTCTAAATAAATCTAAAGTTATCCTTTATTTGGATTTTTTTTATTAATTTAAAAAATATATTTAGATAAATAAGTAAAAGATGTATAATTAAATGATTAAAGATTAATATAAACATAATTGTGGCTCTCTTTATCTTTTATAAAGAAAAAAAAATTTCGAAATAAAATTTACAGTACATTTCCTTAAAAAAATTATGTGAAAAACTTATACTACTTGATAAATTTCCAAAATAATCAAACTCAAAGTTGGACTAACATTTGAAGTTAAAAAATTAAACCACCTGATAAAGATAAAAAAATTGAAAATAAGATCAAAATAGTTCTTTATTCAAAATGATTAAATGCAAAGTTCCTAAAAAAGTAAATTTAATTTTTTATAATATAATTTAAACTAGATGATCCATTTTTATTCTCTAATAAATTTCAGAAGGTTTTTTCGAAAATTTTTTTTCTCAATTTGAAAAATCTCAAAAATGTTAAGAAACCTCCAGCCATTGTAAAAGACTATTTTGAAATATATAAAACATAATGATCTACATAATGAAAAAAGATCGAAATAGCGTAACTCGAAAAAGATTCATTCTCTTAGAGACTTCCGAGTATTCTTATCAATATAAAAATATCATAATGCCATCATATAGGGGCTTAAGTGTTTGGGAAGTATATAATGAAGCTTACAAGAAGCTTTTAAAGATAGGTGAAAAAATGAATATGATTGCTTTATTATACAAAAAAACTCATACGTTTTCATTAAAAAGCAATAAGATAATACTAAAAATTAAAATAAAATTGTAAAAAAATTGTGAATATTGTAAGTTAAAGTATTAAATTGTGTAAAAGATCCCTAAAAATATGAACATAATCTAAAAAAATCTCATACAAAAATAAAAATTCTGATAATTGAAAAAAAAATCAAAAAATAAAAGGATTGTCCTTAAATAAATTAAAGAAATATTAATTAAAGAAAGAAATCTTAAAGAATATATAATAGGGGTAAAATATAGTATCAATTTTAATTAAAACTCTGACAGTGTTAAAAATAATGATAAAATATTTTTTATAAAAAATCTAAAGCATTGATAATTAAGCATAGAAATTTTACTAGAACTTAAAAACGAACAATTAAAAATAATTATAAAATAAATTTGATCTAAAATCTTTATGAAAAACATGTCTGTTTAATTTCAATATGCAGATCCATAAGAATCTAAAATATCAAGAGGCATATACTCAAACTAGATCCTAAAAATTTCATCAAAATTTGAAGTGATTTTAGCAACTTTAATAGAACCTACACAAATAAATCTAAATATTAAGAATTTGCAAAAAATTGAGATAAAAAGCATATCCAACAGAAAGAAATCGATAGATTCAGTAAAAATAAATAAAATTCAGAAGCAGCCGTGAATGATGTGACTGTTAAAAAATCATAAGAGTAATAAAATCAGATAGAAAGTAGGAATAAATAGGAATAATCTATCTTTATTGAAGTAGAATTGGTCCTTATTTGAAATTTTCATTGTTGCATCTTTTGAATAAAAACATAAATGTATATAAAAAAAAACTAAAATGGAAATTAGAACTATGTAAACTTTCAAAGTGAATGTAATAGCAAACTAAAAAAACTGACTATTTAAATTACTGAAAAAGATGGTAAAATCGATAGTAATCTGATTTCAAGAAATAAATATTAAAAACTTAGATGAGCCTTTCTGGACAAACTTTAGGACAAAAAAGTATCCAGATCGTAATACCCTGCTAAAACTATTAATAATAGCGAATATATAGTTTCGGAACGACGAATTTGTTTTGATATTAGAATCAAATATAAATGATTATAACAGGAATTAAAAAAAATAATTTAGTGAATTTATATCTTCCGAAAAATAAAAATAAAAAAAATCCTATTAATTTTAATAACTGAGAAACTACTAGATAGAAAAATTAGAAATAAGAAATTATAATAAATGACAATATTAATACGGTCTAGGATGAAATAAATAATACTATCCCTCCTAGAATAACAAATTTGAAGGAATTGGAAAGTATTGAGGGCATAATAAATTTGTTTTTGTTTTTAAATACATTAAGCTTTTTCAAAGAAAATGACATCATACATCTCTCGAAAAATAATAAGGAGGATAAATCCAAAATAGATAAAATTTTTATATCCAATGATATATCCATAAATGTTAAATTTAGGAAATTACATTAAAATAATTTTATTATCATATATGCTTTGCCTCCACAGCATATATTTGTTAAAGCAATAGAGCAGTCCAAAAAGATAATTAAAAGCTTAATTCAACATTTCATTAAAACCAACAATTTTCTATTAGGTATGAAAATGTAAAAAAATTTAATCCACAAAAAATAGAAGAATGAGTTTCAGTAAAGAACAAACTAAAGGAATTTTAATTGAATCTGGCCAATTAAAATTTGGGATAACTAAATCGATTCATTAATTTTAACATATAATACAACTATCACGATAATAAATAAAGTAAATGCTAGCCCTGCTAAAATTCATCTTTAAAACTTAAAATATTAACCAATGAAAATAGTATAAATTTTGATAAAAAAATGACAACTGGATGGGAGAATTATCAGCTCTTGGAACGATTGAGCAGAAAAATTTGAATGTTATAAAAATTATTTCACATGATTTTTAAAAAAGAAATAAAAAAGAAAGAAAAAAAATTCTACTTACATTTGGGAAATTGTTAATTGTTAATTGTTAATTTTTTTTAGAAATTTATAAAATGCGTCAAGGATTTTATTTTAACCTGTTTTATAAGGCAAAACTCGTTACTAAAAAATTATACTAACTTAATTCATCAAAAAAAGCTAAATAAAATTCAGTCTCTAAAATTATATCAGAATAATATATACGTGAAATAGAGATTTCAAACGATATTTCACACAATTTTAATTCTACAGGAATAGATTTTTTTCGTTTAAGTATTAAAAAAAATATTATAAAATAATGGCATAGAATTTGAAAACTATGTATAGTAATAATATTGATATGATTAAATGAAAAAAAAGTATATGTAAATCAAATATATCCTTCATCCTGAAAAAGGCGATCAATTAAATTTGATAAATTAAGGGCAATAGCTCTAATAATCAATGATGAAAAAACACACAATAAAATTACCACAAATTAGATAGAGAAATCTGCTGGAAAATTAATAAATGAAAACCTATCATGCTTCATATTGAAGAAGTTATTTCGATGATTTTAAATCTGCTAACTTCTTATTCGTAAAAAATGAAATTATATAGGAAATTGCGAACATACATATGCTTTAATTGGACCAAGAAAAAACTCATAAAAATCAACTTGAAATATTTTTTCATTTTTCTTGAAAATTTTCGAATTGGCGAATTTTTTTTCGAAGAATCAAAAAAATATATTATGCATCAATAACTTCAATTATTATTTATGGGGAAAAATACAGCCCAATAATATCCAAAAATTACTAAGATTGAGTAATCAATTAACTTTACTACAATAAAATTTTATAATAGAGTCATTAATATTGATGTTTGAAAAAAAATAATTTTAAATTAAATAGCGAATAGAGGATTAAAAATAATAGTATACACTTAAGAATTACTGACGGGAATTATAAAAATATTGAAGAAGAAATAATAAAAAGAGCACTTATATTCTATTCATTAGCTTCTACTTCATGAATTTATTCGAAGAAAACAATATTCTAACAACAGTTCCCGCGATAAACAACTGGATAGATAAAAATTTTCTCCCACAAAATTATAAATTTAAATTTATAGTCATTCTTTTTAATAAGAAGGGAATGCGTATTAAAAAAAACAAAAATCCTTAACAAAAAATATATCAAAAAATATAAAATTCTGGACTTGCAGGAAATTTTCTCATAAAGTAAAATTTCTAATTCCAATACTTATATATTTTGAAGATTATAGTTCAAATCACACTTATTTCTCTTAGAAAAATAATTTATCGTTGGTTTTAAAAAAAAAGGTTAACTACTTTATTTGGAGCAATAAAAAAGCTGAGGCTAAATTTAGCACTATTAAATTGGGGAAAAAATGAATTTCTTTGTTAAATATCAAAAAAACCAAACTAAAAAACTCCATATAATCATACAGTAACATTTTTTTAATATATAATATATTTGGAGAAAATAAACTCAATATGAAATTCAAACTTTTCCGATAAGTTCATATAAAATTAAAATTATCATGATATATTGGTTTCAAAAAAAAATAGAATAAAATATAAAAAAATGTAGAGAGAAGAGATAAAATTATCAAACGACATGTATGAAATGATAATTTTGACCTATAAAATTTGATATTGGAAAAAATAAAAATGCTTGTGCTAAGAAAATTATTTAAATCACCCTTAATTAATTGACTAAAAAAGAACAATCGTTACAATGTAAATATAAAATATTCTTTTGGGATGAATTTGTAGCAAACTGCTTTTTAATCTGGAATAATTTTGAAAAGTATTTTAGGGCTAATATAGTTTATTATAGTAATAATTTTAATAAAAAGATCAAGGTTTAAGAGAGATATTATTAAGTAAAAAAATTAATTTTTTATATTTATACTAAAATTAAATCTATATAAATTATCTAGTTTTTCATTCATTGGAAATTTATGAATTGAAATAAAGATATTTCAACCAATAAATTTACTTAATTTTATTATATAATGTTATAATTATTAAAAAAATTGAACTTATGTCATATTTTAGCTGATAATCTTAGATTTTCATTGGATAAAATGTAATTATGATTAATGGCTGTTACTATTTGTAATAGTGTACTTTTTTCCCATGTAATTAATAAGTCTCTTGCTCTGTGTAGCTTCAGTCCGTTTATGTGAGCTACGATTCATGTTCAAAACGCTTCATTATCTATATGCTATGGTTGAAAGCTAAAATTATGTATTTTATCTATTATGATTTAAGATACTATATTTGCTGTACTGATCCCAAAAGCACTATTTAATCCTTCAACTGTTGAAATTTCAATAAATCATAATATTCTCCTTTTTTGAAACAGATATGTGTCTCTCTTTGTGTCCACGCTGAGTAGTTTTTTTGCAATATCATTTTTATTAGATATTTTAGCTATTATAGAGTTTGATTTCACTTATTGCTTTTTTTGCATTAATTAAGTAATTAATTATGTTAGAATTGGTTGTCTTAAGTTTATTTTGTGGCAATCTATATTTTATGCAATATAAAGCTTCAAAGAGAGAAATTACAAGAACTTAATGAATTGCTTTTCGGTAGGCCAAAATTTTTATGTCCAAATTACATCCAATTTTGATTTTTCTTAAGTATATTAAGCCATAATTAATAATTTCAAAGTCATTTCGAATCTTTACGTCGTACCATTGGTCTCGGGGTGATTTGTAGAAATGAATATCTACTTATTAAAATATTTTTGTAGATAAATTTTTATTCCTTTTAAAGTGAGAGCTGTTTCCATTTTTGCTGTAATATTTTATTAGAAAGCCATGCGGGACAAAAAAAAAATTTTTTAATGCTATAATTTTCGTTTATATATTCTCAGCTGGTAAAGTTACCGCATCCTTCCACATATTCAGTAAGTCTGTTATAACTAGAATTAAAAGGCTGAATTTCTCGATGGTTTAAAATAGAACTACGTGGTCTTTTGACTCAATTTTTAAATGCTTCAAGTAATAATCAGTTTTAAGTCTCTAGTGGTTTCTTTTGCCCAATTCTCAGTTATTTGGCAGATAGGAAATACTGTAATCATCTTAATATATTTCGAGAAATTTTGGGTCAAAAAAAGTTCAATTTGATTTTTTCTAGCAATCCTTTGATTTCATAAATTTGAAATAATTGGAGTAACTTTATTGTGAATAATATCAGCTTTCATCAATCATATTTAAATAAAACCGTACTTTCCTGTATTTTATGCTGTTATAAATTAATTAATTTTTTAAGCATTATGATTTAGTTTTAACTGTAGTATTTTTAGTAGAATTCTCAGTACCATTAAATTATAAAAATTTTGCTAGAATTTTCGATCTTTTTGTAGATCTTGTCTAAATTTAATTTTAAACGGTATAAATTTGGTCTTATTGAATTTAATCGAAACAACTGATTCAGTATGAGTGTTTTTAATATTGATACTTTTGCCTTCGAGTTTAATTTCGCCAATTTAGTTATATTCTCTCTCATATTCTTTATTTTCGAGATCTATATAATTGGAATTCGTTTCAATTTAATAATCAGCTGATATATCTAACTTGAAATTTTTTCTTAACTTTCGAGTTGGTTACCTTTAGCTGATCGTATTATAGAGATAGATTGAGGGTCGATTTTGTCGTTATTATTAGAAAATTAACGACTTATAGTATAAATGGCTTATTATAGAGCTCATTTAAATTTTTTATTTTAAAAATAAATATTTTCAAAGTTTTACTCTAACAAGATACGTCCTATATTTTCTTTTTTTTTGGGTGCAGTGATTAAATATTAGTGGTCTATGTGAAACATATGCGTTTTCAATCTAATCAGTGATTAAATTAATAGAATCCATACACTACTGCTAGAGCTTTTTTGTATCTGCACAATAATTTCTCTTGAAAGTTAGTAGATTTTGGATGGAGTAATCAATCGGTCAAAAAAAATAGTATATTTATTTTTGATGCAGTAAATCACCTACTAAAAAGTTTGAAGAGACTGTATACATGATATATGAATTTAAGGTATCTGGATAGACAAGGAAAGTAGTTTAAATCATTTTTATTTTAACATTTTTATTATAAATTATGTCATGATTTTGAAGTTTTACCTAGGCTTTAAATTCATATTAATCCACCCAGTATAATAACTATGATAGAAAAAAACATGAAGAGGATAGCCCTGAATATTATTCCAGACAGTAATATAACTACTGATTATAAATACATCCCCATCACTTTTTGCTGCAGATTTTGCCTTGCTAGCATCCATTACATGTTAAGGCATTTATTCTAGCGTAAAATATTACTAAATTTATGTATGTGTTTTGCTTCAGCGCAAAACACATAAATATTCCCAGTTTTCTATATTTTTTTGACTACTTTATCTATAAATTTTTTCTTTTGTTCTATATTTTTAGATAAATAAATTTTACATTACCTATCTATCAAAGTTACGCTTAGCTTACTTAAATATATATTTAGTTTATATCTTCTGTTATAATCTTTCCATCGTCGTTTTTGACAAATTCCAAAGTCGATGTTACATCCAAAGCAATTATCCATTTACAAGAGTAGAAAAATCAAGGCAATTTCAGTGAATATTTTGATGAAAAAGCTGTAAAAAGAAGTAATTCATAGGAAACGGGGTAAAGTTGGGCCTAAATAAGGAAAAAAAACCCTCTTTCTTAAGATATTCTTGCAAAGGTTATTTCTTGTCAATATTTTCTTACTGCAATGAATAATATATCATCTTTGAGACCGAAAAAATAAAAAATTTGAATTGAGTTTGAAACCTTTTTCTCTAGATTTTGAAATAATTTAAATATTACCGAATGTTATTCAAGTCTATTTAGAAAACTATAGTATGCCTTCAGAAAAAAACAAAAACTATACTCTTTGCCGATACATTTCCTTAAATTCCAATCGATATTTATCTTTAAGGTTGCTGGTTGCCTATCATTCTTAAAGGAGATAAAAGGAATTCATGGTACCATTCTGTCATTAGGATGATACAATCTTCGATAAATTCTGAATGGAGTTTTATTTGATAGAATGTCTATATACCATCAAGTTTTGTGTAGAATATATAATATAATGATTTTTTTTTAATAAAACTGATTATTATCAAAGACTATTCCCCACTTAATTTTGTTTTTCTCATTGGACTGAGGTTTATTTAGAATCACGTTTTTCCATTGAATTTAGGAACTAAGGTGTGTTTGGTAAATAAGACAATGATGAAGGTATTGAGTAGTCTGCTTTGTAAAATTAGCAAAGACTTTCACATAGGGCTCGTGTTAATCTGGATAATATCTTCGAATTTGTGGGTAAACTAGTTGGTAAATTTTTAGATGAAATCGATGTGCAAATCCACTTTTTATCACAATCATATTTATGTCAAATAATAGAGTTAAATATTAAAGAATAAGTAATATTTCAGGGATAGGAATTGGGTCGCGTCCATTGCAATCGCAAGAAAAAAAAGGGAAGCATATTCAGTTTCAAGAAGTCCAGCGGAAATCATTTTGATGTAGGATGGTAATTTTTGTTCGATGGTTTGTAGTCACCAAACAAGATAGTATTTAGCTTTTGATAATACTATAAAACTTGCACCAAAAATATTATATTAAGTCTGGAGATTCATCAGCAGAAAGGAAGTCAAAAATTAAATTATATGAAAATTAAAGTTTTCAGTCGTAATCAAGCCCAAAATTTCTGTTGTCGAGCAGTTTATAACAGCAATTTTAATATTTTGCCAGTCTAAATAAGTAGTTTATACTATTCGTGACTTTTTAATCATTGAAGTGATTAGAGTTAAAATATTGAGCAGAAATAACAAGTCGCAGATTTTATTATTGCTGATAATTACAAGCAAAATTTTTCATTCATATGTGATTTCATAGTAGTTAAAAGCGTATCGGTCAGCTTGTTGCCTTTTAAATTTTAATATGGCAGTCTAAAATCAAAAAGAGTCGTAGGAGTTTCTTTATCGGTAAAATATCAATTTAGAAATCTAGCTTTTAAGAAAAAGATAATGATTTTAATTTTTTCTAGTCTTTTTTTCGGGATTATGATTAGCTCGCAGCATATTTCTCTATCAATCTATTTTCTATTGTTTCCATACAGATACAAGAAGATTTAGTGTTGGTTTCGACTAAAATAAATCATTTTCAAAAGTTTTTACTTAACCAGCACATTTTTAAATGTCATTTTTCTTTACTCGGAAATATATATCCTTCTATATTTATAAACCAAACTTCGGTTTGTAAATTTTAGTTTTTTCTGGCTGTGATGGAAAAATTTCCGCCTTCTATAGAGTCATGAAAAGAGTGAACTTCAAAAGGCTAAAAAAATAGATCTTGAAAAGTTTTTTGAGCTCTAATTAGTAATAAAATATCATGAGCTCCATTGTGGTTTGACCATCTGAAAAATGATTATTTTTAACTTTTTTTTTCTATTTCATTTCAAAAAATTGCAATTTGAGTCATTTTTCGGATTTATCGATTTTTTCGTATTTTTTTTAGATCAGCTAACGTCAAATTTTGGAATCATTTTGTTTTCGCAGCATTTATTTATTCAATTTGCAATTGTTTTATGAAATGGTTTGAATATGTTGAATACTTTTAATTAAAGTTTGAGAGTAGGATCGTGGTGTTAATTTTGTCGTATTTATCGTTAAGAGCTAGTTTGAAATCAAGTTTCACATCCATATTGTCGAAGTAATGCATTTTTGAGAGGGGATTTAAAAATATAGTGGAGTCGGTAGAAACTTCATGCCATCTGCATGTATCTTCTTTAATGCAAATAGACTTCAATAATATTTTGTTTGAATTCTGTCAATTGCTAATAATTGAAAGATATATCATCGACCAAACAGATAAAAATTCCAAACCCCTACAATCGTATCTAATAAATCTAAAATTTCAATTTTCTTAAAAAATATGTTGAAGTGATTTAAATCTGCGGTAAAATCGGTATTTGGACTAGCAGATTTTTCGGCTAAATTTATATTGAGTTTGGTTTATCTTAGAAAGTATCTTTTTGCGAATAATAATTTGGATATAATCCTTCTAAAAGTTTAAATATATATTTTTAGTGGCTTTTATTTTGAATTAAGGTTTTTATGGTATAGAATAAATGTCGGTATCTTGTCCGTTGATAATTTTAGTGAAGCTATCATTTTATGATAAAAGTTTATTGTAGTGTTTTTCGGTTCTATAATGCTTTTTTTTAAGTTAATTTTTTTGAATTTAAGTCCTGCATAGAAAATTATGACTTTGACGATTAGGTTGGCAGAAATTTGAAAAGAATTTCCAGAATTATATGAGTAATAATTTGGATAATTTTTCTAAATGGGTCATGATTTATTGTTTTTTTTGGGTTCTCATCCATTGAAAATTAGTTTAGGGCATAATTTTTTTGGTTCAAACCAACGAAGAGGCATAATGTATATGCCATTTTCAATTATGACATAATCGATTAATTGATTTTTCTCTGAGTTATTTTACCCAATAAATTTTATGCTCGACATATATTTATGCCTATATCATTACCCTAAACTATATTATCTATATATTTTATATTTTAATCTAATACATTTATACTGATACAATGAGTATTATCCAGTATTTCATCATTAAAATATGAATCTTACTAATCAATATTTAGGAAAAAAGATTTAAATTTCTTTGAATATATAGATTGCCCACTTTTCCTCTAATTCGGAGCATTTATTATAAGAAACAAAAAAAATAAAAATTCATTCCTCTCATTAAAATATGTTCCAACAAAGAATATACACAATAATAATTAACTTACTGTCATTTATGTGATGTAAATACTAAATACTGAATACTAAATACTAAATACTAAATACTAAATACTAAATACTAAATACTAAATACTAAATACTAAATACTAAATACTAAATACTAAATACTAAATACTAAATACTAAATATTAAACTGTCAAAAATAAAAAAACACAAAAACCTAGTTACAAAACTAGGTGCGTTGGAACAATAAAACCACGACATGATAGAGCTATTAAATTAATAATTTATTAAATGAGCAAGGTTTAAATGAATTATTAAGTAAAAATATTAACTATAAATTTTTATACTAAAATTAAAAACATGTATCTTATTTTTCCATTCAATTATTGGTTATTTCTAAATTGATTTAAGTAATAGATAAAGAATCTATTTTATGTTATTAAATAATGCTATATTGATTAATAAAATAACGAGATATATCATTAGATAGCTAATCATCTTGGAGGTTAATTCTCTGAAACAGTATATCTGTTTCCTGCCTGATATTGCTCGTAAAAACTTCTTAGATTACATAAAAAATATTTATATTAAAAAATAACAAAAATAATTAATATGTAACCAACACAGATGCATGTATGGTTCTAATAGAATTCATTCATTATTTTTAAATACATCTAGAAGACTTCATTATTAATAATAAACCAATAGTTAAATGGATAAATCGTTCTTTTAGAAAAACTATCCACATAATAAATAAAAAATAACCAATATTTCAAATTAAAATAGGATACCTTTGTTAAATCAACCGATATTGAAAATATTTTAGATTTATTAAAAACAAACAAATTGGATCCTGAATCCTTAATTATCAGCCACTTTTAAATTCTTTTTAATTAACACTAATTAAAAAATAAAAATTATGAATATAGAATATAGAATAAAAGAATATTTCCATTAACAGAAATTCAAATTATAAAATCATCTAAATCAGAATAAAATATATTTTTGTTTTATCTACTGAAAATTCAAATAGTTTTTTTAACTAATTTTCTAGTTTATAAACGGGAAAATTACAGAGAGTATAAAATTAACAAGTATATTGACTGTAGATATCCTATATGATGAATTAGAGCCATTAAAAGGGAATTTTCTTATCAATGGGATTAAATACAGCCTCTTTATATTGAAAGTATATAGGGAAAAATCTGAAGCTGAGTTAGAAAAACAATTCTGCTATCAGAAGGAATAATCATTAGATGGAAAAAAGTTATAAAAGAAAAAATCATCTTATTCTAAACACCTATAGAAAAAGAAAAATATAGTTAAATACAATAAAAAGGTTTTCTATTGATTAAGGCGATAAAGTTAGGTTTATATCAATTATCATATTCTTTCCAACACCCGTCTCTTAAATAAACTTGAGTAATTTTTATCAATAATATTTTACTTTTTTTAATAAAATAACATAATAAAAAATATAATAAGATTTTTTTAAATAATTTTTTTTATTCTCAAAGACTTATCAATGTTTATATTTAATTTAATTTAATATTTTTGTGTTAATTTTTCTAAGACAGGCTTAATAAACATAATATAATTCGAAAAAATCTAATACAAATATTTAAAATTTTATTTATGATTTGCAGAAGTAAGACTATTATAAAATTTTAAAATTTTATTTATAATTTACAGAAGTAAGAATAATATAAAACATAAGTTATTGATTGCAAAATGTCAATAATATTTAAATTTATATAAATTAGTGATAAAATTTGATAAGAATTCAGAAATAATATGATGAGCTGTAAACTTGTGAAAAAAAAGATTAGGATATGAAAAAAATCTCCAAAATAATCTGTAATAATAAAAATGAAATGTTATACAACCTTTTTTATCAATATAAACTGTATATCAAGATCTTGTGGACATATTTTAAGAGAAAAAACTCGAGTAAGTTTTTTAACAGTAAGGCACTCAAATTTTATTTAGATAATATAAATCTCCAATTTATCTCATCAATTTAATAATTTTGAGTAAAAAATTATGAATCGCAATTATAAAAAGTTAAATCCTATGTAAATTCAATCTTTGCAGCAGAAACTGTGATTTTCAAATATTATCAATAAAATATCCATATATATGTTATATGAGGTTTTATATGTTTTTTGATGTTTATGGATAAAAAAATATTGAAATTCTAATTGTTAACTGATTTCTTATATTATTACATTCTTTCAGCTAATGAAATAATAAAAATTTTTAGCTAAATATTCATTTGGTCCAATAAAATTAGAATTTATTTTTACTAAGCGAATGCTTTGACCTTGAAAGTTTACCTTTAGGTCCAAGTTATTTTAATAATTTTGATCAACTTTGTGATACCGACTTTACACAAAAATTTACGCTTTTAAATTTCCTTTAGAAATTTAAATTTAAATTGCTGAACGCTTTTAATGTCAAATATAAAATTTCGAGAATAAATTTCAAAATTAGCATATAATCTTAATTAATTATACTTTTAATTAGAAATAATCTTCTAATTTACTCAATTTATGTCTCTTAATTGTTAATTTGAAATGAAATAAAAAAAATTTATTCAGTAAAGGTCAAAAATGATACACGAAAAACGAATTCCTGATAAAATCTGATATCTTTCTATTCAATACTAGGATTTATATTTATAAAATATGAAAATATACAAAAAATTGATCGACATTTGTAAAAATTAAAAATTAAAATTGAAATGATAAGTCATAGCTTTATAATATCTTTTTCAAGAAAATATTGAGCTATAATAATGATTCTCTTTAAAATAGATTGCCAGTTATAATTTTAGGTCAAAAAATATAAATTTATGATATAAAAATTATTTATTTGCACATATTTCTAAAATATCTTAATAGTGTACCTAGTATTTATAATTTGTACATTTTTGATTATAACCTTATATAAATAAATAAAATAAGCTCCATCTGATTTCAACTCGGCTGAGACATAAGTTTTGATAAACTCTTCAAATTTTAAATAAATTATTACTCTATAAACAACCATAAATAGGAAAAAACATTTTTTGATATTTTTAAAAATTTCATTTATATTAATTATTTTTTGTTCGATAATTATAAAATCTATAAATTATTTTTTATATAAATATCTTATAGATTAAATTAATTCAAAATTTACTCAACATCATAAACATAATTTAATAATATATTTTACATTTTATTCATATTTTAAGTTCAATAACACACAGATCTGTTATATTTATATTTATTTTAATTTTAATATTAAGATTATTAGATTAAATCACTAGATTATATGAATAAATAAAATATTAAGATTTACATAAAAATCTAAAGATAAAGATTTTTTATTAAAAAAAATAATTGAATAATCAAGTTCTTTTTTATAGAAATTCATAGTTTTCAGAACCTAGCTTTTGTTTTATAGCCCTCAAAAAAAAATATATATATAAATATATCTCTATTTGGAACTTCCAATATTTAACTAAATTAGAAATACAAATTTTTTGGATAAAAGCATAAACTAATCACGATTTATACCACTAAAAATCTGTTTAAAAAACACAAGATCAAAATCTCTTAGAAGTAAACATAGCTATAAAATAAATAAACCCATATGTAAATACAAAATTCATAAATGTATACTTCTATTTAAAATTTGATTTCAGAACTATTCTATAATAATTTCTTTTTTACTTATATAATAAATTTTTCTAAATTGGAGGTCTGAAATTATAACCTAGTTAATTAATTAAGTTATAATATCTTATAATTAACTTCCTAAAGTTTACTAATATAACTTTGCCTAAGAATAAATTATATTTATTCTTTAATTATATTTTAATATAATTATTATCTCCTAAAAAAATTATATACTTTTTAAATGATTCTTTTTCGTTTTTCTTCATTTTATTTCCACTTATATAGATTTTTAAGATTTTTTTTACCAATATAGTATATTCTTTAAAAGCTTATTAATTTCAC
Organism: Smittium mucronatum; assembly: GCA_001953115.1. Lineage (NCBI taxonomy): Eukaryota > Fungi > Kickxellomycota > Harpellomycetes > Harpellales > Legeriomycetaceae > Smittium > Smittium mucronatum. The sequence continues at coordinate 33,765 of LSSL01007489.1, read as the reverse complement.
ACATCTTTTGTAAAATTATACTATTAAAAGCATGCATCAGGTTTAAAAAAACTACAAAAAAAAATTATTATGGAGCAATCAAAAATAAAAAAAATATTCAAAATGACAAAGCCTAATATTTAGGAATCAGAATTATATTTATATTAGATAAGAATTAATCATATTTCATTTATAAAATATACGAGAAATTTAACACTGCTTCAACAGACACAATAAACCGATGTAAATTCAATTTTATAACGTTTTTATGCAAGGGAATGTATCTATTTTTAAGATTTATCACTCAAAAAAATTTTAAAATTTTTTCTTAAGTATTTTTATTTAAAATAAATAATAAAATAGATAGTTTAAAATTTTTTAATGTATAGATTTTTGAGCAAAAAAATTTCATGGATTTCTATAATTTGAAAATCCTTTATTTAATTTTTATTCTCAAAATAAAGTACTCTTATATCTTTAGCATTAAAAAGAATATTGTTATACAAGTTATAATATGTGTAGCTATTATTTTTCTAAAACTGTTGATATCTAAAAGATTCAAAGCTCATATGCGTGAGGTAATAAATCATGTTGATTAGTTTTGAATAAATTATTCATTCATATTTTCTAATTATATTTTTACAATTTTATATTTATTTATATTTAGCACTTTAAGATAAGCTTATTTAAGTTCATTTCCAAGTTTTACAAAAAAAATTTAATTTGCCTTAATCGATGCTTTGTAAACCATTTTTTAAATCGTATACGTTTCATTCGAAATTTGTGTATATTTTATAAAAATTTATAATCAAAAATTATTGATACCATAAATTTTTTCGTTATATTGAGAAATAATCTCAAATTATTTCTAGGTAGCATTTCTGTATTAAGATTTTATTTCGAAAAAATTTATTTATTTTAAGTTAAATAATTTATTTTTAGTTTTTGAGTTATTTTCTATTTATTTAATTAAAATAAAATAAAGTTAAAATCTCTGGCCTTTAATCAAATTATTTTTTTAAAAAATTATAATTAAAAAAATATCGTTCACAGAAACTTAATATCTTTTGATACTTAATACATTTATTATAACTTTAAATTTGATTAGTAAACAAATACTACAGCTTTTTTAGCTTCATATTTTAATAACCATTATGAATAAGATCTATTTTTATTTATAAGTAATGATTTGAATATTTAAAAAAATATAAGTTTAAAAAAAGAAATAAATCATTTAATTTAGGAAAATAACCCTTCTTAAAATTCTACTTATTGTTTATTTTATATAGAAAAATCATAAGATAACAATTCATGCTTGACTAAAATTAGGAAAAAATCAAATTTATATTATAAATTCCAAAAAATATACCTTTAAAATAAAATGATTGATGAAACTATAAAAAAAAGTTATACATGACATAAATTATATTCATAAGAATTATAAAAAAAATTATGTTTAAAAATTAATAAGACCTATTTAAAATTTGATTGTAAACTATTTAATACTAGCAATGTATATTATTGCAGGAAAGACAAAAAATATATCTTGATTTAAATTTTTTTATAACTATAATCCAAAGAATAAATTTTAGTAAAAAAAATATGAAAACAAATTATGATTTTGTACCTATTATCGAAGTAATAATGAGAATTTTTTAAATTAATCGTGATAAATAATATTCAAGAATATAAAAATTTCTAAGAATTTATTCTTATAAATTACTCCCAATAATATTAAAAAAAATTCTTAAAGACACCATTGATTTATATTAATTAATAAATTTATTTTTATTTATTCAAGTTTTTTATAATTTTTTTTCAATATATAAATATGTAAAAAGGAATTTATCACATTCAGTTATTCTTAATTTCCCAAAACGGGCAATTTTCAAAATGTCCCTAAAAAATAATTTCCTAGAACAAAAGTTAAATTTTTGATAATTAAAAACTACTAATAATTTTTTAAATTTATTTATACTAATATTTTAATGAATTATATTAATACAAAATTTTATCTATGGTATAAAAATTTTAATGTCCAATAAGTGATAAATTAAATATCCGAATAGAATTCTGATTGATTCATTAAAAATTATTTAAAATATTTTATAATATTAATATAAACCTAGAGAAAAATATGATTTTTCTTACAAATTTAGGTTATTTAAAAAAAAAATTCTAAAATTAGCATTTAATTGGTTAAAAATTAAAAAAACCAATTTTTATATAACTATTAAATTTGAAAATCAATATTTCGTTAATTTTATTTCAACATTATATTATTTTAAACGGTATATCTGGAACGAAATAAATCAGTTTAATTTATCTTGGTTATTCATCCTATTCTATACATATTTAACTGTTTCCCCGATTTTATGCTCAAATATTTCATATATTTTTGAGAGATATTCTCTAAAAATGGATCTTGAAAATTTGTTTGTAATAAACAGTAAAACGTTAGTTTAAATAAAAAAGTTATTTAATAATTGGCCCCACCAGATTTATCCCAATTTGCTGTGTTTAAACAATACAATACGTATTAAATCCCACAATAGTTGATTTTTTTTTTAATTGGGACATGTGGTTGATAATTAATAAGTTCTTAAATTAAATTCATAGGATAAATATCATAAATTATTGTAAATATCAGTTATAATAGAATAATTTGGATAATAAAAGGTAAAAGGATATACTAGTTAAAAATGTAAAAGATAGGGAAAAAGATAAGTTGAAAAGCTTAGCCATTCCAAAATGGCTAAGCTTCCTTATTTATACCATTTTCTATTTTATAAAAGTCAATTATGCTTATGAGAGGATTTGTTCAAGGGATGAAATATTTAATGCGTGTATTGATCTACAGGTTCATTACAGTATTTTTGGTGAAATTTCTTATCATAAAAAAACCAATGAAAATAGACGAAAAAAAATTTTGTGTTTCAATCGGGCTAAAATTCAATAGATTTTTTGTAAATAAAACGGGGGGGGGGAGAAAACAAGAATTAGATAAAACAAATATTAGTTTTATACAAAATTATACGGTTTTTCAAACATATCAATTGAGATTTCTTTTATTTTTTTTTCTTTTAAAGGGAATATATTTATAATATTCTAATACTAGAAGAACTTAAATAAAAATAAAAGGAAAGGAAAAAATAATTAATAAATTTCATCCCACTCCCATCTGTTTCTCTAGCGGCTCCGTACCCACTAGACATTGGTTCAAGAGTTTTCAATTGAGATATTTCCTTATTTTTATGATGGAAAAAACGTCTAATTAAAGAATAGAATTGTTAAGAATATATTGAAATATATTCAGATGGCTTTTTCAATCGAAAAACTTTTTTATTAATAACTACTTAGTTTAACTCTGTCATGTGTCATTTTTAGAGAATAATTTTAAATTGATATAAATTCGATTTATTTAAAAATAATTATTAACTTAAATCGGTCATTATAATAATAATAATTTTTTCAAAGGTAACAAATGTGGCTGAAATCAAGAATTTAAATAAATTAAATTCAGTTTCTGTGTTTTTTTCCCAAAAAACTCAGTTTCTTTTATCTTTTTTCAAAAAACTACTCGATTCTGTATACAGAAATGGATTAAAATTATCAATAATAGTTTCATAGTAAAGTCTTAATTTACTAATTATTATTAGTTTGCAGTTCTATTACATCATTACAAGTAAACTGTGCTATAAAATTTTTCTTTCAACAATCAGAAAAAAAAAGAGTTATGACGAAAAGTATAAATTTAGAAAATAAAGTAATAATTTAATCGAAATATACTGCTTTTAAAATTAGACTTTAAATTTTTTTTTATTTTCATATATTTAAATATTTAAGGTATAGGTATGAATGTCATTAATATTTATGTAGATCAGATTAAATTTTAAATTGTACTATGGAGTTGTTAAAAGAATTATATTCATTATATTTAATAAATAAAGAACTAAGGATTATTGAGAAACTATGAGGTTGTCTTTTATTATGAAATTTCAATTATTTTTATACATCACATTAAAAAAAAATTTTTTTGGCTTTTTAATCCATGATAGATATATTAAAAAAGTACAAATATTATTTTCACATTAATTTATTTTATAAAAGTAATCGAATTATTTATACTCTAACTTATTATGTAAAAGTAGTATAATTTTTTTTAATCTTGTATTTTCAGTAAAAATCGAATTATAATCATACTATTAATTTCAAAGAATACATATTTCAATAACATATTATTTCTTTAAGGTAATATATAGATTAAATTAATCTTATAAAATTAAATCAATCTAAATAAATAATTGTTTCTAGAACTTATTTTTTTGCATTAGATTTTTTTTAATCCTAAAATACCCCAGAAACTTTCCTATATTTCAATGTTTTTTAGAGAATATGGTAAAATATAAATAAATTTATAAATAAATTCCTAAAAGATATTATGGTATTTAATATTATATTTTCATATTTTTATTATTTGAAATGTTTTATAAATTAACACAAAAAATTACCAAAAGATTGCATCGTAACTAATTTTCATTAATTTAATTCCTTAATTTATAATAATAAAATTTATTCAAACATATAATATGTTCATATATAATCTTTAAAAAAATATGAATCGCATCTTCTTCCTAGGTGGAGTCACACCATTTTTATTGACTAAAAATTTAGCAAACTTAAAGACTGATTTTAGTTATTTTATACTAATTGTTAGGCTAGGTATTTTTTATTTATTTTTTAAATTAAATTTTTTGTTCATTTTTATTTTTGAATTATCAGTCTTCAATTAGGTTAGTTTTCAGTTTTTTATTATATTTAATACTTTTGGGCAAGGATCATATCCATTGGCCTAATATTTAATAACTAGCTTTTAATTTTATTATTGATTGTATAAATTACTCGAATATTGCAACGAGCATGGATATTTCAAATTATTCAGTTGATTCTGATACCTAACTTGTAGGCTTTACCAGGATTTATTTTCTTGGAGAGATGTAGCTGAAGATATGAATAATGATGTGATACTTTGGTGTCCTTCATTATTATATTTTCCGCGCATGGAGAAGACTTAGACTCAACGGTCAATTTGATGGGGGAACCAGATATGTATAATCTTTTATTTTTTTACTTTACTTTTTTTAAGTTCCGGTCCCAAGCCCCTCGAAACGTTCTCACCAATTATTTCTACTGTAAGGGTTCTAAAAACACTTGGAGTTGTAAAAGCTGGAAGAAATTGAAAAATGCAAAAAAATTTAGCTAGGGTTTAATGCCAGCTTTCAAGTCACTGACGAATTTAGGCGCTATGAGCATTATAGATTATTTTTTTAGCTTTATCATATATTTCGCTGCATGTAATCAGTTTAGAAGGACGGATTTATTTCAGTCTAACCGATAATAGTAATCCTCTTACGGATGTTTAAATTTAGATCAAAAATATGAATGAAATTGTAAAAAAATCCTATGAAAAATCCAATTTGGCTTAGATAAATTGATAATCGTTTTATATATTTTTTTAGAGGAAAGAGGAGTTAATTATCTTAAAAATCCATTTTTAAAAAATTTAAAAAATCATAAAAGAATAAATCAAGCTAAAATCTAGTTGAGATCAAAAAAATTTTATCCAAATATGCAAAACGATTCTCAATTCCTTTTGAGATTAAAAAATTCCAATAAACATAATATTTTTTTTATTTTTCTTAATCTACATAGAATAAATAACCTGCATTTAAATAACTATAGATTATAAATATCTTCTGTGGTTACTTTTAACTGGATTTTCAAACCTCAATTTCAACTTTTTTGGTGAATAAGAAATAATTTTCATCTAATGATAAAACTAACTTTTACAAAATCCATTTTTTTAATCTGATTATTGATACCAAATTTTTAAATCTCTATTAGTCGCATTTTAATTTCTTATCCTTATCGACTTTAATTTCAGTTAAACTTAACTCCTCATTTATCTAATAATAATATGAATGATCAAAAAATTTAAAAATCTTACCAAACCATAAAAAAACTGATAAGTTTAACCAAAAAATATACGAAGAATAATTAATTGTTTATTTGATAAATTATGAAAAAGAGTAACCTTTATTACTTCATTTTCAATATATTCAAAAAAGTGAAATCTAGTCGTATTTAAGAGGTTTTTTTTCGTGATAAGAAATATTATTGTAACATAATTTCATTAAAAACTATATTAAAAAAATATTAAAAATTTAAAATATATAGACTTTGTGATTATATTAAGGTTTTTAATTATATCTTATTTTTACAAAAATCTCAGTATTTATCTATATTTATTTTTTTTAATCAACAAACTCAGTAATTTTAATCAATTAAATAATTTTTTATTATAAACCAGATTAATCGAAAAAAAATTTAGGGCTGGAAGATTATTTTTATAAATTTTATTTTTTGCTAATATTAATTAAATTCTATTCTGAAATAATGATTAATTAATTGATAGATGAGTTTTTTTTTTATAGGAACTTTGCAAGGCATAATCAAACTAACTGAAATATTCTTTTAATTTTTTTTCTAAATTTATAAAAATTTAAAAAAAAGATATTAATATATTAAATTTTTTCAATATTTACAAAAAACTTTAGTATTATCATCTTGTGATGATATAAAACTAATTATAATATTATTAAGAAAAACTTTTGAAGTAAAACTATACTTTAAGTTGTACTTTTAAACCATAGATAAATTTTCGCCATTTGGATTTACTTCTATAAGTTGAAAAATCAAATCGAATTTTTTTGGAAAATTTGGGCTTATTTAAAACAAGTTATTATTATATTCAGTTAATTATGTCAAAAAAATAAGATTTTTTATAAAAAAAATGTTATAATAGAAAACTTTTCTAAATTTAAAAATCTCTTCTTCAAATAAATCCAAAATTTCACTTAATGATAATTTTCATCATAAAAATTATATTTTATCAATTTCAAAATATAAATATAAATAAATCCATCTTTTTACAATTAGTAAAAATTTTGCAAAGACCTTATTTTAATGATTATTTGTAAATATAACCAATTTTTTGTTTTTATGCCATTCTAAAGTCTTGATTACGTTATCGTTTTTTTTTTTTTTTGAGAAATTTAATATAAATTTAAAAAAAAATTCTAAAAACTAATTTAAAAAAATTAAATAATATTATAATTTTTTTCGCACAACTCTCTTTGTCGCTCTAGTAGCTCCATAACTTTAGGGCATCGGTTTAAAATTCTCGATTTTGTTTTTATTCTAGTATATTCTGGATTAGCGTTACTTTGATTAAAAAAATATTATTATTTTCTAATATTATTCCAAATATTTCATTTTTGAAATTTCGATGGGCTGTTATCAATAAAAAAATAATTATCAATATAAATAATTATTGAATCAAATCAAATTGAAACGTATAATAGATTTTTCTAAGTTTATAAATGAATCTCTATAAAAATTTACAAAAATTATTGCTTAATTTTTTATGATAATAATAAAAAAATTAATTTTAAAATCCTTATTTTATAGCGAAATGGCCAGAAATATTAAATATTTTTAGAAATCAAAATTTGACGTTAGATTTTATAAAAAAAATTGAATAAATTAAAAAATACATATATTATTTCTTTAAATTTTTTGATTTTAATTATATATTATGTAATTTGTGAATTAAAACCCAATCCCTAGATTTTAACATTTTAACGTTTTAAACATAAATAGGATAAATAAATATCTTTAAATTAATATTTCAATTAAATTAATCGATATAATTTTTATCAATAATCAGCATAAGTTTAAAAAAAATATGCCTATTATAAGATATAGTCAGAAATACTCATATTTAAAATATATAAAGATATAAATTATATCATTCACAAAACTGCAAGCTTTTTTTTAATCTATATAAAAAATATCTTAAAATGTAAAAACTTATTTTTATCGCGGACCTGTATCTAATTGTGTAATTTATAAACTTTGACAGGTATTTATTCAAGGATAAAATTTATATTTTTCCATATGAAGTTTATAATAATCAGATTTATCTTTTAAAGATTTTTTTATGAAATATATTTAAAATAAAAAATACATCAATAATATAAAAATTAAATTTTCTTGATAAAATGGAAGCGTTTGGGATATTTTAATTACATATAATTTTTTTAAATTTAAAATTGGTAATATAATACAAAAATATATCTAATATCAAAATCAGAATTTATAGGCAAAAATATGATTCATTATTATGAAAATCAATAGTAAATAGTTTTATATTTGTCGGAGATTTTCCCACTTCTCCACCTAGACTTTTTATTCTAGGATTTTGTTTGGGTTCTTATCACGTTATCGAAATATTTATCCTATGTTTTTTATTTTGTGTCAATAAAAGAATTTTTTAGATGATTTCTTATGATTTTATTATTATAAGATGAGATATTTAATAGAATTCTTGATATCCCTTTCTCAGTTTTATGGGAAAACTAAACCTTTAATAGTAAAACTCCAAACCTTTTTGGAAGATCATATATGGGTTGGTTTTTATAATAAGACGTAAAAAAATATAAAATAAATGTAAACGACATAATAGTCATGCAAATAGAAATAAAAATATCACTCATAACGAGGATCAGCTTTATAAAAAACTCACAAAGAAAGTTATTTCTTTGTGATAAAAACTAAGGAATTTCCCTTCTAATCATCGTGAAAAAAATAATAAAAGCTTATATAAAAAAATGATCTGATATCAAAAGTCTCTATTGGATTGGAAAGAATCAACTACGACATATTTTTTAAATTTGCTATTAATAATTAGTTTTACACAAGCTAATATATTATCTGGATTTTTTGAATTGAATTTTTTGTTTTTTTGATAATGGTGATAAAAATTTTGTAAGGTTTATTTCTCACCTTGCTTAAAATATGTTAAAAAATTTATTAAGGAGTATTCTAAGTTTTTTGCACTAAAAAAGGGATTTTTTTTTTTTTACAAATATAATAATCATAAAAGATAAAAATAATTGAAAAAATAACATAAATTTATAAATAAATTCATGAACTTTCTTTTTTTTAAAAAATTTATAACCGTTCTTTGTTCTGATAGCTTACATATTTAAATTAGCTATTTCCATCATAGAAAAAAAAAATTATTAAAAAAAATTTCATAAAAATAAATCAAGCTGTTAGGTTATTTTAATTTATTTTCAGTTGATGTAGGGGTCGGAAAGTGTTAAAAATAAAATATTTCGAATGAAATTTTTGTTAAAAAAGCAATTACAATGTATTTAACACCCGTTTTCCTGACACTTATACTCTTAAATAAAAATTCACTTATAATTTCTAAACCAAATCTAATAATTTAATAAGCAAAGGTGGAATTGAAATTTTTTTAATCACTATTTTCTCTTAAAATAGAAAAATTGAATAATAATTTTATAAATTTTAGTAAATTTTTAGAATGTAGTTAAAGAGTTATTCAGTTATTTCAAAAAAAGTTATGTATTGAATTTTCAGGAGTTTAATTTTCATCTAGTTTGATTTCTAAATCCAACACAATCGAATTTTTTGCGGTTAAATGGAAATATTTTCCCCTAAAGTGCAGTTTCAAATAAATTTTTCATTTCATCGGTTTCTTCTGGCCTTGATTTAAAAACATTTTTTATTTTATACTAATCCTCATTATTTCCTATAAAGACTTTCTCTTACATCCGGAACATAATTTGGGAATACCTCAAAAAAAAATCTAATATTTATTATTTTTGTAAGGTTTTATGATATTAATATTTTTTTAAAAATTTTAGAGCGTAAAAGATTATAATTTTTAGAATATGATAATTAGAACCAAAAGTAGTTTCTTTTAATTTTTAAAGTTCAAGTTCGATAATTAATGTCCCTAAGGTTTATAAATTTAAATAAATTCGGCTTTTAGTTATGTTTGGTTTTATTCTATTCCCGTTTCAATTTCTGTCAAGTTCAAAAGGTTTTATATAAATCTTTTATCATATAAATTTTTATCTTTTATCTTTTATTTCCTATTTTCTCTCTGCTATTCCACTATACTTAAAATCTATTTATGCTAAGCCAAGAATTTACTATTTTCATTTAAAATATTTACAATTATTTTTTTGTGGCATTATAAGCTCTAAAAAACTTTCTTTTGTTTTATGATTGTTACCAGATCATTTTTCCGTTCCAATCCTTTTGCTTTGCGTTTCAAAAAATGAAATCATTTTTCTCTTAATTTCTTATTGATTATATATAATTTAAAATTTTTTTGTGATTATGGCTTATTTTTATTCAAATATAATGTTGCGCTACATAAAGTATTTTGAAATCTTGCGTGATTAATATTTTCTCAAATAATATTTTTTTATAATAATAGAATTACATATTCTGCGATTCTATTTCAAAAACTCAATTTTTCAAAAAAAAATATCTTACACAACAGATCCTTATCCCTTATTTTCATATTTTTTTTAGACCTGTTTTTTTTTAATATTAGAGATTGATTATATAAAAATATATATATTATAAATTAGTAAGTGTGAATATAGGATTAAAAGCAAGGAAAAGGGTGTTTTTAGGGGATATAAAAATAAAGTAAAAGCCTTATTGAAGTTAAACGAGTTCAGAATATTAACAAAGTTGCAGATTTTTATGAAGTATTTGTGCAGGGCTGCATAGCAAGCGTGAAAATAATACAGTAGGCGAATATCAGATATCGAAAAGTAAGATATTATGTGCTCATAAACCTTATCTAGAGCTTTAGGGCTAAAAACTAAACTTATTTGAGAGTCACGATGGTATGTATCCTTTAGGGTGATGATAGATATGTTTTTGCTGATGTTATAAAATTAATTAAGCAGAATTTTAAAACAATTGATGAAAATAAAATATCTCTAAATTAATCTTTCGACGGTGTTTTAAGCAGTGACGTCGAAGGACGTGCAGATACCAGATGTAATAAGAGTGTTTTTTTGTTTTTTTTGAAATCTAAAAATATCAACCACTTCACATAGATCCAATTTTTTATCTAGATTGAATCTAGAGTCGAGTTTACGACACTATTAGGAGATGATTCTATTGAGTTAAAAATCATGAGCGTACATATCATAAACGTAATTACCACCATTAAAGCACCACATGAATTAAAATACATTTAAGTGAACCTTAAGTCAATATCGAGATACCGATAATAAATTTCCAGGGGAACGTTTCCTACATTATGAGCTAGATCTATGCCGACAACATAACCTTTTCATGGTCGGCTTTAACTATTTTTCTCATTTCAAGAGCTGACTGGTGTAGTATCGTACACCTGGGAACCAAATTAGATCAATAAAATTACCCTCAACTCGAATAATACATATGTTGACTTCATTTTTATAAGTTTTTGAACCTTAGATAGGCCTCATTATGATAATAAAGATCTTGAATCAATATTTTTAAGCTTTAAAAAGGGTATAGAAGCATATTTTCAAGAAGGAAATTCCTTATTTTCCATAAGAAACGACTGGATATTTGGTATAGGGCTGTAGAAAGGAAAAAATATGAGCAGCGCATTTGCAGTCAAACTGTTCATAAGAGTGTCTTCACCAGACTTAGCACCAATGCATTCCTCTTTGTTAGGATCATGCGAATCTTCGGTGGGTACCCATGGACAAACATAGAGATTCCTAAATGAGATTGTACAACCGCCTTAAATATGATACCCAACTCATAAAAAATATATAGAATAATTTTCTGAGAATGAGACCTAGGAGAATTGCAGAAAAATATATTCAGAGCTTATCAGATGTGTTCTGTAGAGTTCAAGTGCCAGAAGCGGATTTAAACGGAGTATTTCAAACTAGTATTTTAAAATATATAATTATATAAGATCAACTATAAATTCGGTGAAATTGAGGGTTTTTATCGAGTCTAAAATTAAAAATCTACTCTCCTAAAGAGAGAATTCGAGCTTCATAATCCATTTTTTAAAAAAATTAAAAATAAAGAAATAATTAAGGGAGTGGAAAATAGAAGTCTCAAGGGAGAATTTTATTAATTCATTGATAATTTTTTTTTTTTATTCATAGCTTTTAATCCTATAAAAATTATTCTTTTACCATAAGGAAAATATTTCAAAAAATAAATTAATACTAGATGAGTTGTAATTCTTCTCAAAAACCTCTTTTCTATTAAATAATTTAATTAAAATTAATCCTTTTTTCAATAAAATATCTTATATATATAAATTGCATAATTATTTATTTTATAAACGATATTCAATGAAAAAGTGGGGAAAATTTTTTGTATTAATTTAACCAATTTTGTAAAGCGTAATTGATCTTGATTTATATATTTTGATTCTTATGCATAAATTTTTCTCAATTTACACAATTTATTACCGAAAAATTATTATAATTAATTCTTTAACAAATTGAAACTAAAGTACTAAATGTTATTTTTCAGATTAATTAATTAAAAAAATTATAAACAATTTTGAGAATCTAAAAATTAGTAAAATTTAAGTAATACTCAATGAGCATAAATAGAATGATATATTACTACAAAATATTTAGCTTTAATTTGGTTTGATACAATAAAAATATACATTATAAATGTTATAATAGGTGTGTTTTTATATGCTCTAAAGTATTCCATAGCTTAAGTGAAGAGGTAGTAATTTGAAAGACTTTTATTGTGAATATTTTTTGAAAAATAAATTATTAATTTTAGGCTAAAATTTTTATAACGTGATCATTTTGTATATTCTTTGTGAATTTTCATGAATATAAATTGTTATTATAAAAAAAAATTTATAAGAAAATTTTCATAGTTTATTTTTAAATTTAAAAAATAATCGAAGCCATATTTCATTATAACTAATAAATTTTTATATTAATTTCAAATAGAAGCATTTAAAATATAATGCATCAATCATCAAAAAATTTAAAATTAATTATAGTAATTATTAGTATATACATTTCCATTTAGAAATCTTTTTCTAAATTTGATTTTGGAAAATTTATCTAAAAACTTTTTTTGAGCTATTAAATCTTCAACTTAATAAAACTATGTATTGCTGACTATAATAAAAAGTCTGTTTATCTACCATAAGTATTTTTATCATAGTAAATTCTATATTAATTTAATTAAAGATATTTAGATATAATACTAAATCCACAAAAATAATTTTATTTTCTATCGAATAATATAACGATAACACGTATTTAAAAGTTATTAAAAACTAAAATTTCAAATTTGTTTATCTATTTATAATTATTCAAAATAATGTATATTTGTGTGTTTTAATAATTATAAACATATATTTTTTAAGAAAATAATAGTATATAAAATTGAACATATAAAAAATAAAATAAAATTTAAAATATTTTGAGATTTATATATGAAATTCATATAAATTTATCTTGATATATATTCACCAATAGTGATTTATGAGATAAATTGATATATGTGCACAAATTTTGAAAACTTAAATAAGATGAGAAATAAATTTTAATTTATGAAAAGATTATAAAGACTTATAAAATTTAAAATACAGATTTTTTCTAAAACCATTTTTTTCAAAAAATTCTTTCGATTTTTAGAAAGTTTTAATGTTGAAAAATTTTTAAAAATTGTTTTTTCAAAACTGTTCAAAAATAGGTTCAAATTATGTATATGGAATTTTTAAATCGTTAAAAATAACTATTTTCTAATTTATCATGTAATTTATTTATTAAAATGCTTATTTTTATCTTTTATCTATGTTGATAAATTTTATATTTTAATCATTTAATATAAATAACTTTAAAAAATCTATTTTCTAAAATTAATCTATGCTTAATTTCATCATTGCTTCTAATTATAATACTAGCCCGTTATTATCCAAAATATGAACCATATCCAATGTTTATTATCCAAAAAAAGCTATTTTTAACATTAAAATTTTTTTGAATCATTATTCTAAAAACTCATTTATAAATATAAAACCGTTTAAGTATTAAAAATACGTCACTGGTTATTCATAAATCTCAATATTATATTATAATTTATTTCTATAATACTAACATATATCCAGAATTAAACCTTATATATATATTAAATTAATTTCAATTAGAAAATAATCTCCATTCTAATCAACTTCTAAATTAATCTAAGATTACACCAAAATTTTTTAATTATTTAGATAAATTTGACTGAATTTAGAAAATATTGATCAGTTTCTACTTTCACAAAATATTAATATTTTAAAACTATAATAAACAATTTCTATGTTGAAGATATACAATATCACGCTGAATTATGATTTAAGACAATTCTGAACTGGCTTCTTATTAATATTAGATTGCTTCTAATTCAAAACGCATATCTATTTATCACAATTCATTTTTTTAATCTCATCAAATATATCATATTTTATTTATTTATTTCTAAAAACCCCAGTATCAAAGTAATCGAATTTTTTTTTGAGTTTTCACAAATTGTTGTGTAATATATTTTTACATATAATAAAATCTAAAGATATACATTATTCTTAGTATTAAATATTAATCAATCATGTGAGATAATTTTTATAAATAAACTTTATTTAATATTAATTTATATATATACTATAAATTTATGTATAATTAAGCCTTAATTTGTGAATAAATTTTTTTAATAGTATTATATATAGCTAAATAACTTGCTCCAAAAAGTAATTATCTAAAATTTTCATATAAAAAAATTCCTTTTTTTAATTCTAAATATAGACACCATATAGTATTAAAAGAAGCTGAATTATTTTTGTGAGATTTCTTTAAAAGTAAATTTATTTAGAAAATTTAAAAAATATAAAACACTTTATAAATAAAAAAAATTAAAGATAAAAACGCATTTGTATTCACAACCAAAACCTTTTTTACAGATTGATTAATTCAAACAGAATATTTTTAAAAGGATTTCAATATCATAAATAAATTTAAATAAGCTCTTTCAATCGATGATTTCTTTTTTATTAATAAATATTCTGTAATTTACATGCCTTAAAATTATCAGGAAAAAAAATTATAACTTTAATATATGGGAAGGCTTAAATAGACAACAGCTGATTGAAATGTAGTAAAACTGTTTGATTTTGATAAAATTTTTAAATTTATATTAATATTAGGGATTGAAATATTAATTTCAGGTGGTAATTTAATTTTCAAATATAAATCTTATAGACGAAAAAAATACTCATTATTATATTATTAATATTATCTGAAATAATATTGCAGAGCCGGAATTTTCGGAAAAAAAAATCTTTAAATATAGTAATCATATTATTTATTGGTTTCTAATTCGGAGAAATAATAAATCACTTATATGAATTAATTATCTATTTAAAAAATGTGAGCAATATTAAAGTATAAAATCAAGTTTTAAATATAAATAATTTTAATAAACATCATAATTTAGATATATATTTAACTCATAATTCGGGTTTAAATTTAATCCATGTTCTTGGAAAAAATTAATATGACTTAAAGCTCGGGAATAATAAAAAAAGCTTAATAATTAAAATTACCCACATTCACACCTTTTTTGTATATTTAATTTTTTTTCTTACAATTAATAATTATTTGCCACTCAATTTGCCACTATGAATAGAGGATCAGGCTAAATCAATGATAAAAAATAAATATAAGATATTTTGAAATAATGTTGATATAAGAAATAATGCAATCAGCACATATATAACAAGTTAGGTACAATAAATAAAAACAAAGAAAATAATTTCGGGTTTTTTATTCTGCTAATATCAGAAATTTAGTTGTTAATATTCTTCATAATATTTTGATATTCATAATTCATAATTTTTAGAATTTTGACTTATTTTTATAGAGCCACTCCTTTTCCATAGCTATAAGTCTTTATTTTGAAATTTAAATAATCAAATTGCTTTTAAATTTTTTTTATGGCAAATAATATTCAATTTATTATGAGAGATAGATATAATAATTTCTCGGTTTGAAAACCTTTATAAATAAAATATTAATATTTCTAAAAATACAGTTCTAAATATTTCCTATAATAACAAAAAATAATAATTGGATTATTATGAATTATTTATTCCTAAAAAGTTGTATTGTTTTCGAAAAAAAATTGAAATAAAAATCTCTGAAAATAAGATGATACTTCTACAAGTCACTATTTTTTTTGAAAATCACAATCAGATAATTTATAAAATCTTTGTTCTAGGCTATAATAGTGAAGTGCTATATTTTAATTATCTAATCTTATTGTTATAATTGATTAAAATAAACGGTATTAATTAATAATATTTCATATTTTATTTTGGAATTTTTACCGCCAAAATATTTAATTGGAAGTTAATGGTATTATCATAACAACGAAAGCAACTAAAGAAAATTAGTAAAAAATAAAAAAAATTATTACTTTTTATAATCATAACCATGACTAACAGATACAAATTTAATCATTAACTCTTCATTTACAAGTACTACAAATATTACATTAATCATCAGCGTATATTTGAAATTACGATACAAATGTTTTAGTAAAATCTTATTTCAATGATTATATCAATCTTGAGATATGCAATAAATGTAAAGAAAACATTTCAAAGTATTTAATTAGGCTTCATTAATATATATATAATATTATATAATATATAATAAAAAAAAATGCAAATTTTGACATATTTATAAATCAAACTTGAAGATAAATCATAAGTAAATTTTTTTAGGTTCGAAAAAAAATAAAATTTTTATCAATTCATAAATAATATACTATCATCGATATTTAAAATTGGAATATTTGGTCTATAATTTGATGAAAACGCTAATATTCATTATATTATAAAATAAATAACTGTAATTATTTTGAAAAACTTGTGCAGAACAAAAAATCCCGCCTCAATATGCATCTAAAACAAAAATCGCTGTTAATATTTTTAGAAAAGATCAAAAATATGACTAAGTGCGGTTTCAGTTTGGCTCATAAAATATAGCACGAGTTCATCAATATTTGTTTTTTAAATATTTTAGGACTATATTTAAAACAGACAGTTTCATGAAGTTTTTAATAGATAACGCAATTTCTCCAGGTTTCGATAAATAATTATAATAGGTTTATTTACTTAAATAAATCCACCTTATAATAATTTATCAGATATATGGACTAAAAAATCCTTTTGTTAAGTTTTAATTATAAAAAATGATTTTGAATTATCAAGTATAAAGTAATTAGGATTAGGGGAAAAAAAGCTTATGGTGGCTTTTAGACGAAAATATACATAATATTATAGAATTACCTCTTGAAGGGCTCTTAATAAAGGTTGTATTTAAAAAATTCTGAAATTTACTTAAAGAATAATTAAAGAAGATAATTTTTTAATTTATACTAATTTCAATTAGAAATATTATTAACTTTAATATTAATTATAAAAAAAATACCTTTAATATCTAGGTCAACTATTTAAATTTTTAAAATTAAAAATAAATATTACCGAAAATTTTATAATATTCTTATCAAATGTTAGGTGAATATTTGCAGATCTTTTACGTATATTCAGATAAGTGTTTTTTAATAATAATTTTCTAAGAAATATCTGAATTCTGATACAAGACTACTTTAAATAAACATATTAATTTATAGTATTTAGTACAAGTTATTTATTACATTTTTTTTACTATTTATTTTATAAAAATAGTTTCTAAAATAAAATATTATAAAAAGATGATTTTTATTCTGAATCTTACTCAATATTGTAAAAAAATATATAAAATAAGTAATTATTTCAGAGAGCCTCAACATAATTTGAAAAATTAAAATCCTAAATTAACTCCGTATCTATACACCCTTTACAAAAAGAAAAAAGCACTTTATTTAACTAAAAGTATTGTTAGCTTAGATATTAAAAAATATATATGTAAAGTTACTATATTCTAAAATGATCGAAATATTTACTAATCCAAGAATATGAATAAATTTTTCTATATTCTCTGAAAATATTAAAGAGTGTTAAATTTTCAGAATATTCTCGTTTTCTCTTTTTCGTAATGATTATAATATAAAGGTAACAGGGTATTAATTTCTATAAAATATGAAATATTAAAAAAATTAATATAATTAAATAAGGTATTTTTTATAAACCATTAATAAATGTGAACCTTCCTATTAATTAATATTTTCAATAGAGTTGAAAGAAAATTTGGTTTGAAGGTCGAATTTTGAAATATAGAAGAAAATTATTAAAAAATTATACAGATAATAAGAAAAATGGTCAAAATTAACCTTAAATATCGGATATCATGTAAATTGTGGTTCAATATTGAGGTTGAAGTTATAATTTGAACCTTGAACCAATTCCCAGTGGGTACTGAGCCATTAGAGCTACAGATGAAAGTGGGAAAAAATTTATTAATTATTTTTTCCTTTTTTGGTATTTTTATTTTAGTTTTCTCTAGTATTTGAATATCATAAATAAACTCCTTAAAAAAAAGTGATCATTCGACATTCTGCTATTATCTATACCTATTGATTTAGATATCTCATAAAAAAAATTAGAAATAAAAAATACGGAAGTTAAATTTTTATAATTAGGAAACATTAACAGTAAAAAAACTTATGCAATATTATAAATTTTTGTAAATTATTATTAAATTTTTTTATATTTTTTGAAAAAAAAAAAATAATAATTGTATAGTGATATGATTAAATTTTGGTTCAGATTGTATAAATAAAAATAATGAACTCTTCAAAATGCCTCTTATTTTATATGAGACTTTTTCATGATTCAAAAAAACTTGCTTGTGTGCAAAAGGTAAACCCTTCATATTTATGATTATATAACTTTTACAAAAAAGGAGAGAATTTTCTTTTTTTATAATAACCTAAATATTCTTTTTCGCTCATTAAATATTAAAATGGAAATTTAATATATATATGTATTTTATATATTTTTAAATAATTTTTACTGCCGGGTTCAATTTTTTTTTTCGATGGCACCAATTTCTAGTGAATCCAATTTAGAATCAGAAATGAAGCTGTTAAAATTTTCCTGGTTCCTTTTACTCATTTTCTTTTATCTTTACAAAAACTTCTTATTATAATTTATAATATTCGCTTTAATATTAGAAAAACTGTATATATTTTTTTTTTTTTGGAATTTTTGTTTTAGGTTGTATTTTTTAATTTTTAATAATAATAAAATAAAATAGAGTAATTGAAAATAAGATAAAATTATTATAATTTGACTGAAATTTAGTTTAATAATCAAAAAATTAATATATTCCTTATGAGCTGAAAATTTTAGTCGCACATTATTTCAAATTACTGTCTATAATAATTAGCTGTCTTTAAAAGCGTAATATGATCCTAAGTTTCTCAATTTGCCCTTTTTTTCTTTTTATTTTATTTTTTTTCATTTCCGAAAAAAATATCATCTATTAATCCTTTTTTTTTCACTAATAAATCAATAAAACAAGCCAATTATTATATCAAAAATTGTTAATATTAATATTACATTCATTAATTATATTTAAAACTAAGTCAACATAATTCTTGATTAATTGATCACTCGCTTTCGTAGTCATTACTTATCTTTAAGTGTTGAAATTTTATTTCTTCTTTTTTCAATCTTTTTACCCCATTATATTATTTATAAAGCTCCACTCTTTTAATAAATCATAATTTGACAATACGTCAAAGTATAGTTATAAATCCATAATTACGATCCTAAAAACTACATTTATATCAATATAAAAGCTCAAATACTAAAATAAAAGTAAAAAATACTAAATCTAAATTATATTAAATATATTTTATAATTAAATTTTATTTTCCTGCAAGTAAAATGTAATAAAAACCATCTCTAAACCTAATTATTATTTTTATATGAATAAAAAGAATAAAATTATTTACAATATAAATATCTCAATATTAAAATTTCTTTATTCCACAAATTGCACAATCGTTATATCCATAAAATTGTATATCGAAATTATGTAAAGTTTAGACATCAAATCAAAAGCTAATCTTTGGCTTATATGTTTACCTCATTGATTTTCAATAAAAAATTTTAAAAAAATTTATTTATTGAATAAAATTCTATGAGTGATTTAAGAAATCGACACGAATATATATGAGCTTTAAACTGGATCTGCTTAAATTTGAAATTAATATTTTAATTTTCTTTCAAAAAAAAAATAACACTAAACTATTAAATGAAACATATAAAAACGTATAATCTGAAAAATTTATTGTGATTTTTAGCCGAATAGGTCAATAATTCTTTTTGAATCAATTTTATGTATATACTATCTTTTAATATTTTTTTATGATCATATAGTAGACACTTTTCTCTATTTAATAGTTTAACTGATATATCTAGTTTTATTATAATGAATTAAATCGTTTTTTCTATTTTTAAAAATATCAACACAAACTATACAAGAATTCATTCATGAAATTACATTATTTGCATAAATAAGCGTATATTTTTCTTAAAAACCAGTAAATATCGAAAATTTCAAATTTTATTTATTAATTTATTTTTCTATTAGTTTCAATTCAACCATGGCAAAATTATCTTACGAAATATTGTATCTATGAATAAATCAATCTTTTTCAATTAAATCTAGGTAAAATTTTATTCTTTCACGAATGATTTTTCTTTGTATTCCATTATAACTTGAGTGGTAAAGAAAAATTTTCTGATCAATACAACATATCTTAGAGTATATAAATAAAATCGAATAAATATATAGCGTTTTATCTAGTTATTTTTTCCTAATAAATTCTTTTATATCTTTTCAATCATTTTCTTTTGAAGAAAAAAAAATAATAGCTATATTCCAAATGTCAATTTTTCAAAATGATTCTTTGATTTTAAATCGACAAATTATAACAAAAAATTGAGAATTTACTATTTCTAAATGAATAAATTTATCACAAATTCAAAAGCTTTAATGTTAAAGTTAACTTATATCTTACATTGTCAATAAAAATATATTTTCCGGATTCATCTTAGTTATTTTTTATTAATTTTCTGATTATTTTTGAGATATGAAACCGAAATTTGGTTTTAAATAAAATTTCTGAAAACCTAGAAATCGATTTATAATTTTGTAGATCTATGTCTGAAATAAGAACTCATACTTATATTCTATGATATTATCCTAAATTTTACTTTTAATCGTTTCAAAATATCATCCATACTCTTTTGTTTCATCTTTAATAACTGCTGGTATTTCAACCCAATCAAATTTTTTTTGATATCTGTTATTCCCCAAATAAATAACAAGATAATAATCTTTTATATCTTTAAAGCTTAAATCAATTTGCATCTAAGAAGCTCAAGAAAGGACTTAATAATATTTTTTCAGAATTCATTATAAATATAATAAAATTTGAACTTGATGAATATCCTGCTATTTAAGAGCAGTTGGAGATTTTGAGATGAATATTCTGTATAAAAAATTTTTAAAAAAAGATTTAGATTATTTTTTTGATCATTTTTATTTCATATAAATAGTTAAGAAAAATTTAAGTATTAAAGTTCTGTGAATCGGATTTAAAATATTTTTTCTAAGTAATACTGCAGTATATGCAGCAGCCGATAATTTTTACTTGATATAATCTTTAGTATAGTCATGAAAAATTTTCACTGTGTCTAGTAAAAAATTAATATAATTGCTATTTTACATAATGAATTTGAGTTTTGAAATCTCTTATAAATTCATTGATAATAAAATTTATACTTTATAATATTTTGATTTCGTTTTTTTAATTTTTTTCAAGAATATTTAACTTTATATTTTGTTATATCAAATTAAATCTTTGTTTCATCACATTAATTTTTAAAAAAATTGAAAATTGTAGTGCAAATAGACTTTTAGTGATAAAAAGATATTTTGTCCCGAAAAACTATGATTATTTCATTTTAAAAAATTAGATCGCAAATATAACATCTTTAGAAAAAAAAATTGAAAAAACTTGTTTCCCCTTATCTTTTTATTTAAATTTCACTTTTTTCGCATATATTTCAATTATAAAGTTTAAATTTTTAATATATTTCATTTATATAGCTTAAATTTTTAATATAATTCAATTGAATAGCTTAAATTTTTAATATATTTAAATTATGAAAGCAATCTTAAACAAATCATTTAAAAAAAAAGCTTTTGTTTCGAACTAATAGGCTCAGTACACATACAAAATATTCAGCCCAAAAATAGAAAGCATCTCATAGAAATAATTGGCTGCTATATTATCGAAAATGATATAAATAGGGAAGTTAGCTATTTCGAAACTGTTAAGTTTTTCAACTTTTTTCCTTCACCCCCTTTCATAGTTATAATAACATCACCCTATTTATATTTTCATTATAAAACCTTATTCCATTATAAATAATCCTCATATTTTGATATTTTCATGCTATTATGTAAATTTTCTTATGGATTTATACAATAATTTATTCTTCAAGACTATCGTAATAAACTGATGTATAAATTTAAATATTTACATGATAATAATTTATACTATTGCTGTAAATTTTTCACTTAATAAATTTTAATATTAATAAAAAAATTAAAGATAATATGATATAAAGCTTAATCTCTATACAATTTTCTTGGAATCAATTTATAAATATTATTTAGGTACATAATTCAAATAATGCTTTTTTTGATAATTTTACCCGGATGCTGGGCGAAATTTCTGAAAAGCTTGATATTTAATAGTTTTCGAAACCACAAAAAAAAAATAAAAATAAAATCTAATGATTCTTTATTGACAAATTTTATTTTTTATGGTTGAAAAAAATATAAGTGTGACAAAAATATAATAATAAATTTTTTTTTTGCACTGAACAGTTTGTGAATCTTGGAAATAATTGATTCGACATAAAATTTCGTAGTTGATACTAATTTTTTTCCTGGGTGGAGAAATGATTTTTATTAGAGAATTAAAATTTTGGAGCGATTAAATTATGATTTAAATATTTAAAATGATTATTTATTATAAAAATCGTCAAATTGATACAAAAAAGTAATGATATATCACAGGAAATATTTTTCAGTGTTGTACAGAAATAATTTGTCTCATAGCACCGATATGAATACATTCTTATCTTTTAAAAAAAAAAAATCATCAAATTCAATAATCAAATATAATGTAAAATAATGTAAATAATTTTAATTATTACGTAGATTCAATAGACAGATTTATTAAGGATTATTTTCGCCAAATTTTTATTAGATGTTTCGATATATCCGATTTTTAATTGGATAATTAAAATTTTAAAATTTAAGAAATTTTGAACTTTTGAACTTTTTTTCACTTATTTACAAAAAAAATAAATTAAAAAACAAATATCATTAAAAAATTTCAATTAAAAAATATAAAACTCAAGATCCAACTTTTATATTTTTAAATAATTTATATTAAAGCAATAATAAACAATAATTATCTATTTATTTTGTACTGAACTAACGGCGCGCTACAAAAAAATTGAGATATTTGTAAACAATACGGCTCAATTAACATCATTTGTAAATAGTTTTCATTTTCTAAATTTTGATTTATCATTTTTATATTAAAATAAACTAATAAGATAATAAATATAATATTTTTTGTAAAACATTAGACTTCTATATATTAAAAATAATTTTAATACAATGTTAATTTAACAATAATTATAGAAAAATCTAGTTGATTTAAAAAATAATTCAATTTATTCCCACAATTTCCCGTATAAATTCTATATGCTTCAATCTTCTTAAGAAAAAATTCAAAGAAGCTTTTTAATCACAAATACTCTGGCTCATAAATTTTTGAATACGATTATGGATATTACAATTTTATTATTATTATATAATAGTTTTATATGAAAATTAACAGATTTAACATGATTAAATGTATTTATAAACCCCATTCCAAAGAGCTACCCAAATATACTTAGCGAAATTCCGTTGAAAGTAAAAAATTTGTTTTATTTTTTGAGTATAAATGTGAATAATTGAACTGGCATATCACTTCATTTCTCTGTTTACCCCATCGAGATGATTTCAAAAAGATGTTTTCGGCCATTTCAGACATTTTGATTTTACAAAAGTGATAATTTTCCTTGATTTTTTTGTTTATGAATTTCAAATTTGGTAGTCGTTAGACGTTCCGGAAGTTACCAATTAGCATATTAATGATATACCCGAGGCCAAATTTTCTTTTCACCGTATACTGGTGGATTTTCGATCTGCTTTTTTTATTTTTCCTGTAGAATATGGTTTTGACAGTTTGAAATTAATAATTTTGAACGGGAATTTTTTTCTATACATCTTATACATCTGGTTACCTATGTTTTCAATCTGTAAATATTCGGTGTATTAAATATCTCATCAATCCAAGTTTTAAAACTTGAATAATTGTGATAAACATGCTCTGTAACAGTCCTGGTTTTCAATACAGCTTATTTTATACAAATTTTGATTTGAAATCTTTCCAAGACGGCGATATACCAAGAGTTATAACTAAAAGAAAATTAAGATTGATTCCAATTTTGACCTTCTTGACTTTATATTAATCAAGCCAAATTGATAGCTTCGATAAAAAAAGTAGGCATAAGAGAAATTTTTTTTGAAATTCATAAATAAACTATTAAGCCCATCAGTACTGTTCATGAAACTATATGAGATTAAAAAGCTTATATAAAGTTTAATTATATTTTTTTGTAATGGTCTCTACACGTCAAGTTAATTATTTTTATTGTTGCAAATATAATTATATTCATCATTTTTATGGATAAATCTCAGTAAAATATCCAACCAGACTATTGTGGGCAGGTTAAATTTAATTTACTATATTAAATTTATTTATAGACATCTCTCATTTTTTTTCTATAAATTAGTAATTTTATTTAATGCTAATTTCATTTTGGTCGAATATTCGGTCTATATAACGGATTGAACTGCAAAGAGAAAATAAGGAATTCTGTGTGTGAAAACGGGAAAACTTTATCTTTAATACCCTTGAAAAGGCAGTTAATATAAAAGACAAATGTTTTTTGAGAGGCTAGACAGCCTTGCCGTATCCTAAGCAGGTATTTAGTATGTTTGAATCATCATCCTCTATAATAAATGCTAATATTTGGGACCTTTTCATTCCCCAAATAGCGTTGAGTAAGTTTCCTGCTATACTTATAGCCTTTAGTTTGGATATAAGTGTTGTTTTGGGCTCCTAACCATAGGCTTTTCTATAGCCAATATAGCATATGTGGGTTTTTTTATTTTTATTTTTCTAGGAAATTATGTATAGGATGGTAGCTTGGGTAGCATTATATTAAAAATTAATAAATCCGGCTTGTTGACAACAATTCCAAATTATATTTAATAAGAGCTAAATTAGTAAAAAATATTTTTGATAATAGCCATAATAGTTAGGAAAAGCTTTGGCCCCTAATTACTATTTTGGTTCGAAATTTCAACATTTTTAGAGACCAGTACTGCAATAATAGCATCCAAGTTAGTCGAAATTTCCCCAGAATTGTAAGTTAAAATTATGATTTTGAAAATAATTTTTGCCATTTTTAGCTTGCAAATTTCTCTGAGACCACCAATTTCCTTATCTCACTAGACAACCTCATCAGCACCAAGGAATTTTTTATTGGGTGTATCAGATATTTCCGTAGTAATATCATTCCATCTGATATTATAGTCGCACTTTGAGGTGTAGTCAGAATCGATTGATATTAGTAATTTCATCTTATCAGTACTACGACTATTCCTAGTAGCACCATTGGTCAATTTAATTAAATTATTAATATAATTTTAAAGATTTTTATTTTTATTTTGGATGTATTATTTTTATTTTACCGAGCACTGGGCAGTCTAAGATGGCCTTGCTCGTATTACCAATGTGTGATTTGATGGTTCTACAGTAGTTTCTGGAGTCATTAGAAATAATTTTTTTTATATTAATTTCATTTTTTTATCGTAGTAAATTTTGCGATCAGATTTTATTGCATCAATTGCGTTCGATTTGGCGATTACGTAATCGATTTTGTCAATTTTGCCAAGCCGATAATCTTTAAATTTATTTCTACGATTTTTGATAGTAGAAATTGGATTTTTTGGACAGAGGTTTTGACCAGTCCTCAGTATCAGCTGTAGTGGCTTGAAGCCGCTTCGATTCTGCCCATACAGTATCAATTAGAACTTTATAAAGCTGAATTAGATTCATATCAGCATCAATTAATGGGCTAAATCTGTTACTATTGATTAATTGGTCTGCGGCCAATAGAATTCGATATGATTAATTTTGATTTTTTTGGCTGGAATTTCAAGTGAATCGAAATTCCACTCGGCATTAATCGGCATATGGTCAGATATGTCGAGATTTTTGTTGGAGGTGCACCATTTTTTTTTGATACTGAGTCTGGCGTAGAATATATGGTCAATAATGTGACCTATTTCACCTTTTTTATATCTAGAGCCTGGGGAATTCGTTATTTTGGCTTTTTGACGGCCCATACCAAGTCTATTAATAAACCAGCTTGCCCTTGGAAATTCCATATTAAAGTCATCGATGATAATACTCTTTTAAATTTTATTTTTAGCAAATGTCAAAATCTCATTTTTTGACCTAAAACGTCGGCTTCCAAAGCTGGGTATGTGAAAATTCGTTATATGTATATCAAATCCCTTTCCATTAGAGTATTTCCCTTTAATAATCCTATATAATCATAATTGGGAAGCCTAATATTCATTTATTAAATAGTCCTGATTTATTCCTAGTAGCCATAGTAGCCCGACACCATCCTTTTCTAAATCTGTTATTGACTCATTATGGTGCACCCAGGTATTCTGTGTCAGAATTTTTCGTGTTCAAAAAGGTTTTCTGGTGCAACAAAATATCTGGCTGAGCAGAGTTCAGATATTTCTTAAGCTTTTATCAGGATTTTTTTATAACTCTGTCATTAAATAATATTGTTCAGAACTTATTATATTACCTATATTTTTAGTTATCGAAAATTGTGTTTAGACTGTTGGGATTAGATTCCTTAAATCCACTATCCATATAATTTGTAATATTTATATTCGGGCCAATGAAAATCGCAGATCGAATTTTTTATTTTTTCCTGTCGAACTTTGGAATTTAATAATTATTTAATTTTTTTATTTGATCAGATCTTATTTTTTTTAGTCACTTTACCAAATCTGGTTAAGCTATTGGAAATTCCGCTACTTTAATTTAATCACTTTTTATTGGCCCATCTTCAAGGAGGAGTTTCATAAGAATATCTCTCTATTTTCTGAATTGATAGTTCTTGGACCTTGACAATAGGAGTTTATCGGATTCATATTTTAATATTCTTATTGACTTTTTATTTGTTAATAAAGTATATTAATTCATATAATTTTTAGATCTATATTAGTTTGAGACAAGTAAAGGATGAATCCCATCAAATTGACCATATAAATCAAGATAATATTAATTTGTAATAAAAGTGTTGGTAGAAATATTTAGATTGAAAGCTAATTAGTTTTTGATATACGGGGCATGATTTCATATATATAAATCGTAGGAGAGATTGGTATACCTTACAGCTCATATTCTACGTATGATGATATTCTTTTGGGGTTTCAGCTCCCAGATATAAACACTTTTGTTTTTAAAAGCTCCTGGAATTTATATATTAACGCATTAAAATTTTAAAATTTTAATGGAATTTCGAGGTTTTCGTTGAAATCTTTATCTTTAAATTTAATTTCAAAATTATTTTTTTCAGAAATTTAATAACAGTCTTTTTTCGAATGTTCCATTTCTGAGCCCAATTAACCGTTCAGCATATTCTATTGAGGTAGTCTGAAAATCAATTATTTATAATATTATATTATTTATTACCCCTTTTAAAAAGAACTGAGCAATGAATATTCCAATGATAAATTTTTTTAATGTAGCTGCAATCCTTTTTGAAGCCATTGAGAAAATTACGATAATCCCACTTTTTTCAATAAGGAAGATAGAAAGCTCGATTTTTAAACCATTTTTTACAAGAGAACCGTTATAGAAAAAGTTAGATATTCAACAGCCCCATTTTTACACCAAGCCCAGATATCGCAAATAACTCTAATAATGACAATTCATGATCAATAATTTTTATCATGGATTGCATTCCGAAATCTCCCATTTTTGGAGATGTCGATGATTATAATGTCCAGATCTATTCGGTAAGTTGATACAAATATAATTTTAATCCTCCAAAGGAAAAATTTTATTCAGTAAGTTTATAAGAGTCTTTTTCGTAGTTGAAAATAAAGTATGTCACTTTAGCTTTATGGTCATCCTTTTTCATAAGAATAATTTTGGAGATAGATAAAAAGGCATATTAGAACTATTTGGAGTAATTTAGTCCAAATTGGCCTCTTAAAAGCTTATTTTAGGGTCTGAGCCTCCAATGTAGAATTTTTTTAATCTGCGTTAGACTCCAGTATGGAAGAAATTTTAAACCGAAGCCTTTGAATAGATTATAGTATCTATTAATTTTTTGCTTAACGAATTCTTTTTTTTTGTATTTCATTTTTATAATTCTTTTTATTATCGAGAGATTTTATGTTATATTTAGTGTCAGGAAAATATCGGTCCTGAGTCCCAGGGAAGTTTGCCACCACTATTTATTGAAGAACTATGGTGGAATTTTTTGTAATCTTTCTTTTACCGACCTTGGGAAAAAATGATTTTCTAAGTTTAAAAGGTCCGGGTAATCCATGGTTTTTAATTATAAAAAAAAAAGACATTCTGAATTTTCTAACTTTTTTTTTTAGTTTTAGGATCTATAATTGGAATAGCGATCACAATCGTTTAATTTTTTTTTGGGCTTTTTTTTTAAAAAAATGCGTTGGGTGAACGATAAAAATTAATAATTATAGCCTATTTATACACCATTTCCAAATCAATTCAAAAAAAGTTTACATGATTGTAAAAAAATTAAAAATTATTTGGGAAAAACTAAAAAAATTCTTGTAAAAACTAAAAATTATCTTACAAAAAGACTTATCGATTTTAAAAAAAGTAAATTTGATTTGGGAAAGTAAAATAATTTTATTTTAAGACCGTTTTTATGCGCCAAAATTCATATCTATGAGCTAAATGTCATCAGAAAAGAATGGTTGCTAATGACATATTAAGTTTCAGCAAATTTCAGGCGAAAAACCAATATGTGATTCGTTTATAGTCTTTCAATTATCCTATTCGCCCAATTAATTTATGGATTTTCCATATTTGTATCTCAATTTTTTTAAAATGGACATCAATACTACTCTTTTTGATCTCAGATTTTACAACGCTCCAAGCGTTTTCTATTGGATTAAGCATAGAGGAGTATGGGCTTATATATAAAACTTGGACCCCTGATTATCTAGATACGACTTCAGGTATTTTATTATGACAGGGGGTATTATCCGAAATAATTACAATGCTGGATTGCGAAAACCCAAACTTTATGATTTCCTCAATTAATTCACCTATCCACTCGTTGCAATCCTCAGATTTGTAATTTTTTTCTTTTTGTTTTGAAATTTATAATCAAAAGTTGGGAAATACCACCTAACATGTGAGCATTAGGGCCTCTGGTTTTTGGTAGTTAGACGACAAAACTTGTCTCTTTTTAGATCTTCCTCTGGATCTATGAATAAAAAGATTTAAATTACTCTCAACTATATAGATGAAAAATTTAATTATTCTAACCAAATCGAGATATTTTTTTACTTAATCTTTTCTTTTTTTAAAAAAAAATCCAATTAATTCATCTGTATAGGCTCAATATGGGTTCCTTTTACCATAAACGTTTTGAAATTTAATTTCCTATAATAGTTTGCTGGCATAATGGTAAATTATATCGCAAAAAAAGATATTCTGCAATTGATTTAAAGATTATGGGAGATTCTTTTCGAGACCAGAATTTTTTTTACAGTACGAACTATTGGCTACACTCAGATCTATTTAAAATCAGACCAATATTAATAGAAAAACTACTGGCTTTAATAAATTACAACGCTTTATCAGTTTAAAAATCAGCCTCTAAAATTCATGTTTTGAATTACCCAAAAAATCAACGCCGAACTTAAGCGCAATTTTTCCAAATTAGCAAAATAGTAAAATTTTATTAGGAAAGTGTCTGCTCTCAAAGAGAATCTCCAATATATTGAATTTTTTTCTATTTTTTTATCAAATAATCGGAATGAACATCAGAAATATTTTTACCGCTGACCCTACCCCCCCCCCCATTTTTAGGAATAGAATTCATAGATTTTACCCAACTATATGCAGTTGATTTAGTGATTTTTGGGCATTATTAAACCAGAAAAATCCTCACCATTTTTCACTGATTGTATAATAGCACAGCGTACTCTTTGTGGGTGTGTTTTATACTTTCTCCATATTGAGGTATTGTTTTTTATTTCCGATAGTTCCATTATTTTTCTTATGAAATGATTTTATTGATAATTATTATATTGTAAAAAATTTTAACCTACTAATTTATAGTCATTTTTTTGCTTCTTTTGAGAAATCAATGATTTTTTTAACACATAATTTAATTTCTGTATAATTGATATTTTTTGAGAAATAATATTTATCAAATATTCAAGTTTTTCGATATATAATCAAGTTTTAGTGATTAAATTAAATATACAGCTGTTTCTATTAAACGGATATTAAACCTATACTTAATATGAAACTTAAATAAATATTAATAGCTGAAACAGGGTATTTTCATTGGGGTTAATAAAAAATTAATTATTATGAAACATTTAGAAATTGTATATAATCATTATTAATATATCCTCGTTTTTTGTAATCGGAAACTAAAATTATGTTGAAATTTTAACTTGATAATGACTATTCATTTTGTATTAAAATAATATTATTTTACTTTCCCAAATCAAATTTACTTTTTTTGGATTCAAATATAATTTTTTTAAAATTATTTTTACTTTTTACCAAATCATTTTAACCTTTATTAATATTGGTTTTACTTTTTCCCAAATCATTTTTATTTTTTTTACAATCATGATTACTTTTTTTGAATTTGATTTGGAAATGGTGTAGTTACAGCTCTCTAACGCTAGCAGTACAGCTTTTATTAGCTAGATTAGATTCGATGATATGAAAAATCGGATCGAAGTAAACTTTTTTGTTAATTGAATTCTGCAATTTTATTATCTCATTCAATTAAACTATCTTTTAAGAGAGAAGTTCTGATAGCCTGCATGCAATATATATGTTGATGTGGATGTGAGAACCATGTGTATTTGAACATTTGGTGGTGATTTTGAGATCTATGTGATGTTGACCACGACTATGTTTATTGGCTATCTTTTTAATCTTTGATCCCAAAATTTTTAATAAATAGAAAATCATTACTCAAATTTTTTATTGTGATCCGATTGAGTATAAATTTCAGTTTGGTGCATTTCTCGATTTGCAATAAATGGATGTTAATTTACTCATAAAGCTGTTTCCCAGATATAAAGTCAATATATGTTTAATAGCTTCTATAAAGCTTAAAAGGAACCTGAAATAAAATGGCTCGGTTTTAAGTAAATTATATTTAGGGATCCTAAAAAATTTATGTAACATAAGTCTTTGAATTTGGTCTGAGAATAAATCTAAATAGAGGATTGATAGACCTGAGTTAACTTGTTTTTTTTTTTTTAGAATGCTATAATTTATTTTTTATTAGACAATAAACTTAAGAAACTTGTATTTATATAAATGGATATCAATACGAGGTTGTTTAGATAAATAGTGAGCATGGAATAAATATAATTAAACCCATTTTTAAAAAATATAAGGTAAATTGTAATATTAAATGAAGTGTTGCCACATCAATTTAAATCAAAATACATTGTATGATATTAACCTTATATATCAATTAAGTTTAAATGTAAACTTTTAATTAAAAGACAGGATTTAAGCTATAAATTCTTTGGCAAGGAGTTATTAATCAAACGATGAATATTTGATCACATAATTAAGAATTTCTCTTTCGCTGATATATGAAAATTGTGTGTAAAAAATAAGGGCCTGATCGATTTGGTGCTATTAGATATACGATTTTTTTTTATAATAATCAAGAGTTCTATTTAAACAAAAATTTATATCTATTTTGTAATATGTTTGATATATTCCAAAATAGAAAAATAGAATCAAATTCAGGGAGGATTAGTTAAGAATATTAAATATTGATCATTCAGTAAGCTTTTTTTTTTGAAAAAAAAGTGGAAGTATAAAAATTGATAGCTTTAATAAGTATTTCTGTTTCAACATAGTTTAGTACATTTTTTTAAAAACATATTTTTATTATAGTGACTATAGTTTTTACCTTAGAAATGTTTAAGCTTTTAATTAAAGGCATGAATTTGCTATCCAGAACTTCTTTTATTCTAAATATTTATTCGAAAAGGTGCCGAAAACAAAACTTTAACAACATTTTTCACTCTATTGATTTCAAAATCAAGTACGCTAAAACAACTACCGAGAAAATATCAAATCTCTAAATGTGTAGCTATATTTTTTAAACTCAGTTTTTATCAATTAATTTCGGATTTTTATCCTAATAAACCCAAGTTTAAGTAGTTTGTTAAAAGGTTTAGACAAATCTCGCATAATATTATATATCAAATTTATAATCTTTTAGCTTTATCTAAACTGAATTTTTTTGTTTTAATTCTTAGGGGGGCAATAACGCCCATTTGGTGCAAATTAGAAGAAATGCACCAAACCAGAAATTTATACTCAATTGGATTACAACAAAAAATTTGAGAAATGATTCCCCGGTTATTAACTAAATTTGGGATCAAAGTTAAAAAAATAGCCTTTAAATATAGTTGTGAACAATATCACATAGATCTCAAAACCACCATTAAATGCTCAAATCCTCACGGTTCTCACATCCACATACATCATGTACATTTTTTTTTATCACGGAATTTTATTGTAAGATAAAGTCATTAAAAACTAAACTAAAAAAATATGATAAAAAGAAAAAGATGTATATAAATGACTACTATCCTAACTACAATAAGTTCCTCTACCTGACTACCGGCTGCGTACCTAAGGATGAAGGAAGCAATCTACCAACTGAAAGATCCTCCGTGACATTGCTTCAAGTAGATTTATTGACTGAGGTTCGCTGAATGCAATACAATACAATACAATATTATATTTCCTAGACAGCTTTTCGCAGATGTTTTAGATTCAAAAATTGGAAAAATAGATGTAAAGATAAGCCATTTAGATATTGAATCAGTGAAATTTTTTTGACATTTAATTTAAAAAAATAATAACAGGAGAGATGTATTATAAACAGTTGGATCCAAATTTTAAACTCAAAAGTATTAAAATAGTGTTTTGTAAATATTTTTATCTATTTATTTATTTATTTTAAAGTTAATAAAAAGTTCTAAAAATCAATTTAAAAAGATCTAAATAAGTTAAAAACTTTTACCAAATTCCCCTCTGCAGCTCTAGCCGCACCATCTCTAATGAAAATTGGTTCAAAGAGACCGGAGAATCACTTAAACTTGCAACTAAATTTTTCAGGGCATTCGGATGCCAATCAGAATTTATTCTGTTTCCAAAATAAATAATAGATCAGTGGTTTTAGTTTAGAGCTGGATTTAAGTTTTTTTTAGATCCCCCAAGAAGTTTTCAAACTATCTCCAACGAGGATTTATTGAAATTCAAAAGTTGGTTTTTTATGTCTGAGCGGATCAGTTTTATTTATTTTTTTTTATTTTTTACGGGAAATTTATTTTA